>CM060631.1:35010667-35105667 GCA_030578275.1 Meda fulgida | reverse complement strand
GCTGGGCTACTCTCCGGAGGAGGTGAAGGCCGCGCTGAGGAAGCTGGGGCTGGGGACGGACACCAACGCTGTGCTGGGAGAGCTGGTGCGGTCCGGGGCGAAGGCTGTGCCCTCCTCCGACAGCGAGGATGGTTCGGCGCAGTGGGGAGGAAGCTCATCCAGCACTCCGGGGTCACCGCTGGAGGACAGCAGTGAGGCCGAGACTGACCTGAAGCCTGTAGTCATTGATGGCAGTAACGTGGCCATGAGGTGAGGGGCCGCTTCTGCTCTCTATAGCTCATCTCATGGAGCGTGAGTCTGCGCCAGTTACATTACAGTACATGTATGCATTCAGCTGACGCTTTTATCCAAAGCGACTTACAAATGAGAACAATAGAAGCAGTGACACACGCAAGTGCTACGACCCTTCAGTTTAATCTAACAAATCATTTTACAGTTTTATTCATTTATTTCTTTCAATAGCCTCTCCGTAGTGGAGAATTCTCTTACTCTTTGCCAGTTCATCAAGTATCGACAAGTTGCGTTTAGAAAGGGAGATTCAGGATAAATGTGCTCCGCGGTTGTGAATGAACTTTTCCTGAACTATGCAAGGCTTTTACTTTGATTACACTTTTTCTTTTCTTTTTTTATGTCGGCCCACCTCGGATGGTTAGAAAAGGGAACATCGCATCCAAAAAATTGCATAAATGCACATTCAAAATTGTTGATGGCACATTATTTGAAATTGTTTAATAACTCAGATCAAAAGTAGTTTGTTGATTTATAATATTAGTCACTTCCCATACTGAATTGCTCACGTTGCCTTCAGGCATTAACCTTAAACCTGCTTCTTCTGAAAAGGTTTTTACTTCCTCTTTGTCCATGCCTTTCTGTTCTCCAATATGCAAATAATATTTAACCTTTTCACTTCCAGCTAGCTAGGTATACTCAACATACACAGCGACATTTTTGCTCACGCTTTCTGCAAAGGTCACCGGAGAGAATTCTGTGGAAGACATGTTTTCCTTCAGTGAAAGAGATTTAGCTGTTCATTGCAACACTTCACAATGACTGAATGTGAGAGGCTGCTTATGCATTGATATTTGTTATAACATCATGACTTCATGGAAATTGCCGTTTTGTATGTATTGTTAGATGTGTCTTCTTGGTCAAAGCAAACAATTGTCATCATTTCCATCTCGGTTAATCTTCATCACACATCTCTGACAGGCGTCGTTCAGCAACTGCAGTGCGCCTTGCACTAGTCTTGTAGTTTTCTGTTTTGTGGTTCTGCAAATCAGCCTGTGTTTAGCTTGCTTCTGCTTGCATTATTGCCTTGAGCTATTCCCATTTCCACAGCTGAAATTAAGTATTTTCGGTTCACTGAGCCTTCTGAATTCAAATCTGATATAAGTTCAATAATTATACTCGATTTGACGCAGGCTGATCGGTCCTTTACATGCTATCACATCATTACATCACGGCACAAGCTGATTGGCCTCTGCTGATCCTGCAGCCAATGAGAGAGCATTAGTCTGGATCAGTGTTGGGTAAGCTAGTCCTGCAGTGAGTTCCTCTGAACGAGCCCCCCCCCCCCCCCCCAGCTCCACCTGCAGATCTGGGGTTAATGTATTCATGCAGCAGCAGAATATAATCACAACAACAGCACAGCAGAAATGTAGCAGATCTAACCCATCAAGACCAAATACAGGAACATTTTTATTTTCATTTTCAATAACATGCTAAAACTTTTCGTGAGCTGTCATGAAAAAAAAAAAAAAATATATATATATATACATTTTTATTTGTGCCATATGTGTTTTTTTTTTGGGGGGGGGGGGGGGGGGGGGGGGGGGACTTGTTAAGTTTGTTATTGGAAAAGCAAAAATGGCTATTAATCTGACAGGAAAGGAGAAAATAGAAGGTGAAGTTGGCCGGGATGTAGTACAAGTTTTTAAGAGTTTAATAAAAGTATTCAAAAGAATTCAATTAGATTTATTTTATAAAACTATTAAGAATATAGAGGAATTTGAAAATGTATGGAATCATAAATAAATGTGCTTTGTTAGAGATGGTGAATTAATGTTTGCTACATGTCTTGAGTAAAGTGAATGTTTGTTAATTGTTTTAAATGATTTAATATAGTTATAAAATCTCTCTCTCTTTTACTCTTTCTTTCTCTCTCTGTCTCTTTTACTGTCTATCTCTCTCTTTTACTGTCTCTCTCTCTTTTACTCTCTGTTTCTCTCTCTCTCTCTCTCCCTCCCTCCCCCTCTCTCTCTCGTTCTCTTTCAGTCATGGGAACAAGGAAGTGTTTTCATGCCGAGGGATTGAGCTGGCAGTGAACTACTTCCTTGACCGAGGACACAGAAATATCACTGTGTTTGTGCCTTCCTGGAGAAAAGAGCAGCCCAGGCCTGATGTACCTATTTCAGGTACAGACACTCCCTCAGCACCTTTGGTAAAAATGAGTCATCACAGGTGTTTTCACTTTTCCGAGAAACCAGTCTATCTAACTGCACACTAAAAGTTTGGGGAAAGAAATTCACACTTATATTCATAAAGGACCCATTGAATTGATCAAAAGTGATAGCCAAGACATTTATAATGTAACAAAAGATTTATATTACAAATAAATTATGATTTTTTTTTAACTTTCTATTCATTGGTTTACACAAAAATATTACATAAGACTCTTTTCAACATTAATAATAATCTAATCATTGATGCTTAATAATTCTTGAGCATCAGATCATCATATTAGAGTGATTTCTGAGAGTAATGATGCTGAGATCAGCTTTGATCACAGGAATAAATTACACTTTACTAGATATTCACTTAGAAAACAGCTGGTTTACATTGGAGTAATATTTCACAATATTATTATTTTATGTCGTTTTGATAAGCCTTGGTGAGAAAATATTTCTTTCAAAAACGTTTAAAAAAATATATCTTACTGACCCCAAACTTTGTTGAATTTTTTTTCACAATTTTGAAAACCCAGATTTTTTGTTGAAAAAGTAAGAGGATAAATACAGAGGTGAACTGAAGCAATAATCAAACAAAATGTATTGGTTTGTTCAGACAATTCATGTAAATAATAATGATAATACAAAAGACTCATCTTTGCGTGGAAGTCCTTATATTACATTTTGTTAAGAGCGGTTTAAAAAGCTGAAGCTTTTGACACTGTTATACATTTATTTACTTTAACTACATTAAAGTTTGCTGTAAAGTACATCACAAAAAATAGCATTATAGCTGGACGTTTTTTCAACTATTGTAGCGTTAAATGTAACAATTTTCTGTTTGTTTGTTTGCAAAACAGTCCCTCTGTACATCTTGGTAGTCCAACATGACCTTTGTCTTAGGACTTTTGAAACCTCCGTGTGTAGTTTAACGGTGTTGTTGTTGTAGATGATGATCTTCTGCTTGTCTTTGTCCCTGGACTGTCTCTCTTCTGTTGTGAACGCCCCTGCTCAGATTCCTCAAGTCAACTCGGGCAAGAGAACAGTAATAACAAAACTAGAATAATAAGGAAGAGTTAAGTTTCCTGCAGGTCTGACTTGGGAATTCCCCACCAGGAAGTTCAAGAGCTTTTCCCTATTCCCCACAGTTTGACTGTGAATCTTTAATCCAGTTTCACAACTGAGAGCCTGTGTTATATTAACGTCCCGAAGCAGCGTTTGATATGGCCACTTGTGGTGGATATTAAATGCTAATTTAGGGAAATAACCATTTGTTTTGTATCTGTAATGTAGAGAATCAGTATTGTTGAGCATTTATGTCATCAATTCAGTTTGAGCACATTGATCAAGTTCACAGTTGAAAATGCAACGTAACAATGAAACCGGACATGAGTCTCAAGATCGTGACACGGCGTCTTAAAAAAACGCAAAAACTAAAGTTCTTTAGCTTTCAAGTGTTTAAGTTGTACATTTTTATTTCGATTTGATGGGTGTTATGGAGTGATCATTCTGTCAGCAATTGGTAAATATTGTCCCATGGCAATAGGGTTGGAAATTGAAAATCCACACTTGAGGTCAGGAATCGGGTACTTGTTATATAATAAAAATTTAGATTCCTTTGTGAGCATTTCAGTATGACTTTTCAAGTGCGAGACGACTGGTGCGCTGTAACTATATTTGTATTGTATATTTTATTTATAAAGTGCAGTGCATTTGATTAAAGTTTCTACCTCAATACTTAAATCTTAAAACCCTTTTTCAATCGCATCTTTGTTCAGTTGTATCTATTCGTTGCGATTGCAAACAATTTTTAATTTTTCTTTAATTACTGAGTGTTTACTTGTCTTTAATAATGCTTGAAGTTTACATTAGTCAGGCTAGTTGTTTTTCTGTGGTTTTTTTTACACCACAGGCAAATGCTCCTTGTGTAAGTGTTCTTTAGCTGTTGATTTCTGTTCATGATATTCAGCTACAAATGTTTAGCAATAAGACTAAATGTCAATGATATCTAAGCTTTCCTAAAAATTGTCCACAAAGACAATAAAATGTCTTTATTTCCAGATCAGCATATTTTGGAAGTGCTGGAAAGGAAGAAGTTTCTCGTGTTTACACCTTCACGGAGGATTGGAGGAAAGCGCGTGGTCTGCTATGACGATCGCTTTATTATCAAGTTAGCTCATGACCTAGATGGCATTATAGTGTCCAACGACACGTATCGGGACCTGCAAAGTGAACGTCCGGAGTGGAAGCGTTGCATTGAGGAGAGATTGCTTATGTACTCCTTTGTAAATGACAAGTAAGTTATTACATCATTATTTCTTCTAATGCTTTTGGCAATATGTCATCTCATTCCCATGCATTAGTCTAACCATCATAACTCCATCTTGCACAGGTTCATGCCACCTGATGACCCACTCGGCCGTCACGGACCCAACCTGGATAATTTTCTTCGGAAAAAAACGTTGTTGTTTGACCACAAGCGCCAACTCTGTCCATATGGTAAATATTTATCACCGTTTATCAATAAGAATCCTGTTATTCAATTTTTAACCACAAACCACTGATTGAAATATGTTTATTGAGCTGTCAAGTTAATGTGTCAGTTGTGTGCAATTAATTCTAAACCTGTAGCCCAATAATAAATGGATGTCATCAATCATGCCAATGACTCATCACATATTTCATAATAAGGGATTTTCCTGCCATCACAGACATTGAAGCCGAATGTAACACTCTGTAGGCCAGTGATAATTTTTAAGATGAAATCTGTTAATTGATATGGAAACAGAACCAACAATAAACCGTCTTTAGAACCGACTTCTAAAACAACTATTCAAAGTCTATCGTATTAAATGCTAGCATTAAATTTTTCCAGTCTGAGGGCTTTTCTTATACCGATATTAGGGCTGTGGGGTACATGTATTCGTCCCGAACAGTACGGGACGTCACGGTTCGGTCCATGCGATCGCACAGCGAATGCAGTCAGTCACAGGCGATCCACACTCCAATCCAGAAGGGGGCGTGCGCGGTAATGCAACACTGTTTGCTAACAGTAAAAAGCACAGAAGAAGAAGAGACGATCAATCGATATGTTTACATCTCAACAAGTGTTTCTACTCACAGAAAGATATCATTCTCAAGCTGTTTTATTGATATCTCACGTAGCATTACATTTACCTCAGGCATTTAGTGTCGACAGCAGGTTAGTTCAACTCTAGAGAGAAGCATTTCGTAATTTTATTTACCTTTATTTTACCAGGTAGTCTCATTGAGATTAAAATCTCTTTACAAGAGAGACCTGACCAAGACATACAGGAAGACAACATCTTAAAATACAAAATTAAAAGAAATATTAGAACATAGTATCCTCTCAACAAAAACAATAACAAGCCTTCATTACCACTGTCTTATAATGATGCCTTTAAATTCACCAATAGACACCAATTTGTCTAGTTTTATATATTTTTGCAAATTATTCCATGCCCAGGGTCCATGATAGGAATATGCACTATATAAGCCTATTCATTATAATTACCTAACTTGTTTTCATGACAAATCCATTTAATCATGCATGAAATAATCAAGACATTACTAACCTGTTAAGACAGCCACTATGTAAATGCTTATATTTCTAAAATGAATTAGAGTAGAAAATTAACTTTTTAATTAGATTTAGATGTTACTGCAAAACTTACCTGTGTTGAATATTGTATCTAAAAAATAAATAGCAACTAAATGTAATAATTTGGGCTCTGTTGTTAATTGTAATCTTTAATATTACCCACCTTTTTGCAAAGCCCAGTCTGCTCTGATTGGCCAGCTGGCCAATGTTTTTACTCCTCGACATAGTAAAATCACTCACCCAATAGTTAATTGAGGGTGGGCCAAAGCAGCTAGTAGATGGGAACTGTGCAAATGTGTAACATGATGACCTAGCAGAAAGTCGCAGAAATAAAGGCAAGGATTACAAACAAGGCGTTTCAGGCACGTGTTTTTTCCTGGATAGATTAACCTCCTTTAGCGTGGACTCTGTACTTTGTAAATTTGCAGATGCTTTACATGCACAAACAGCTATACTTCAGGAAGGAAAGCTAAAATAAAAAACCATAATAGGTGTCCTTAAAATATCTGCATCTTATGTAATAGTCACTACATTTTTAATCAATGGACAGCCCTAGTATTTGACCCAACCCTATATAAGAGGTCTTCAGTCCAGCTCCTGGAGACCTACTGTCCTGCAGTTTAACTCCAACTTTAATCAAACACACCTGAATCAAAGTCTTCCGTATTGCTTGAAAACCACTGGCAGGTGTGTTGGAGCAGGTTGGAATTGAGCTTTGCTGGACAGTCTATTTCCAGGAGCAAGACTGAAGACCTTTGGCCTCTATAGCCGCATTTCCACCGAAATTACCCGGAACAATTTGTCCCAGGAACTTTTTCCCCCCAGACCTGTTGCTTGAAGATTAGGCAAATTATTCTGTTGATGCAGGACTGCGTGCTACTGTACAGTTCCCGTTGGATTTCATCCTCTGAATTTAAGCTTAATAAAGCCTGAACTTTGATGTCGGTCCATCTGTCTTATTTTTTTAACTCCATTGTTAATTCGAAAAGCAAACAACTGTTACTGCACGCACCGCAACAGTTAAAAAAAATGGTGGTTGAAATAAAATGTTGCGTGGAGTCAACCAATCAAAATGCAGCATGAGCTCAACCAATCAGCATGTTTAGAGCCCAAGTCGCAACCCTGAGAGTTCCTGAACTTTGAAAAAAGTACTACCTCACAAGCTGGGACTCTCAGAGGGGGAAATATTTACCTAGAACTTAATTTAGACACTGCGGTGTGAGAACCAGCCTAAAGTCCCTAGTTCCTGAGGAAAGTTCCTGCGGTGGAAACACGACTTATGTCAACATTTGTGAATGCATGGAAGAACCAGGGTTCCTCAAATCACTGCTCTGCAGAGTTTAGCTCAAATCCTGATTAAACTTGCCTACCTGTAATTTTCTAGTAGCTGCGAAGACCCAGATTAGCTTGCTCGGGTGTCTTTGATTAGGATTGGAGCTAAACTCTGCCTGGTGTTGGGTCTCCAGGAGCTGGACTGAAGACCTTTGATAGGGTTAGGTCAAATACTAGGGCTGTCAATTGATCAAGGGATGGATTTGAAGAACCCTGAAATAGACCTTACAACACTTTTGTCTTTTTACTCTCCAGGTAAAAAGTGCACATATGGGATCAAGTGTAAGTTCTACCACCCAGAGCGCACTAACCAGTCACAGCGGTCTCTAGCCGACGAGCTTCGAGAGAATGCCAGACTATCTGGATCTAAAGAGGACAGCAGAATAACTGGGAGAGGCATGTACCCAAGAAATGACCCCGGGTTTGGGTCCAGCTCTCCCTCCTTGGAACAAGAACTTGAACAGAAGCTCAAATTGGAGCCCGAGAGCTCTGACAGCAGGGGTGTTATGCTCAATTACTGGGATGATATTTTGTCCATGAAAAAGCCCTTAAATGGAGTCCCAGAGGGACAGTGGGAACGCAGTCCTCTGGTTGACAGATCCAGTCTGCAAGCACCTTTCCCTACAAACATTTCATCCATTTTCAGTTCCGACTCTGGGCTTGGATCCTATGAAAGCCCATTTTCAGAGCCATCCCAGAGCATTGACGACTTGCATAGGATGAGATCGAGTCATCCGCCGTTGTCCGGTATCCCTACCACACCTGCAGGCGGCCAGCGCTACTACGACAACATGAGCCCTTACTCTAACTTTCATCCCAACTATAGTGCCTACAGCTCCATACCTCTTCCCAACCCTGTCCAGAGTTACAGTCTTCCTGGTTATGGGGGCTGGTCTCACCCTCTCTTCTTACCACAGGCGAGCAGTTTACCCGAACCTTTACCCTGCCCTAGCTCGCACAGGTCCCTGGATGGCTACGGAAGCCAGCAGCATTCAGCAATGCCACAGTCCAGCGCTTTGCAGGAAGAAAGAGAGGAGGTCAGGAAGAAGCTTCATGCAATTTTTAACCCACATCACGTAAACAAAGTTATGGAAATGTTCCCACAGCTGAAAGACGCACAACAGCTGGCTGCAGAGATTCTCAAACTCAAGTCCAGGGGAAACTTATTCTGATTTCTTTGGAACCAGTAAAAAAAAATGCAATGCATGAATAGTAGTGCTGGGCGGTTTAACCAAAAATTGATATCACATTTTTTTTCAAAATTATGCCGGTTTCCGGTTTATGACGGGTTTTTTTCATGCATAGTCAGGTGTTTAATGGATTTTTTACTGGTTGAGAGAGGAATTACTGCAGTAAATTGACTTGGATGGTCTATTTTACTGTCATTAGTGAATATTGTAGAATAATTCCACACTAGTAATACAGGTTTGCATGGCCCCAGAAAATTATGCTGTTGTTTACAAATAAGAGCCATTCATGGTTCTAATGAAGTGAGGAATCAGAATGCAAAGACAATTGCAGTCAAAATACAGAACTTTTATTATAAACAACACAATTAGAACAACTTGGAATACTTTTGCTAGTTCAAGTACAAGTCCAGGAACAAGTCGAGCAACATGCTTTTTCTGTCGTAGTAAGTCCCTTCAGCAAACGCGTCTTTAAGTGACATTTGGCTCGACTTTTCTTTAGCTTTCCCAGTGTTACATGCTGATGTGGAGGGCGCTGAGTCCGCGGCTGACTTTAATTTAATACATTCTTGATATTCCAAGACATGTTTGCGGCTAAGGTGTTGGAGCAAATTGCTCGAGTTGCAGCCTTTGGCGAGAATTTTTGCCCGACAGCACTTACATAAAATGGTTGTTTGGTCGACGTCGGATTTTTAGAAACCAAAAAAAACCTCCAAACAACAGACCCGGCTGCTCTTTTTGACACAAGTTGTTCTTCTGTGTCATGTTGTACTAATTCTTCAGCATCCATCGTCCATGTAACGTAACAGAGCACTGCTGTTTGTTTACCCTCACTCATCGCTGCTTAGAAGTGCAACATTGTAAAGGGTCCGTCTGAAACAGTGTTGCGCAGCGTAGCGTTCGTTCCGAACGTTGTGTAATTAAATACACCGGTATGGCGGTTTATTCAAAATCAATATCGGGACGAAAATATAAACCGGTTTTCGGTTTGAGCCGGTTTACCGCCCAGCACTAATGAATAGTCTAATCAAAAGAAAGAATCAAGAACAGAGCCGGTAACTTCATGGGAAGTGCTCCGACATGTAGATCTTCAGCAACCCGAGTTTGAGTCCAGACTGTCTTTCACCTTTCCCGATCCTGTCCCCCTTTCTTTCCCACTTGCTGTCGGTTCTCTGTACCAGGGGCCACTGGAGGGCCACTGTCCTGCAGAATTTAGCTCCAAATTTCCACAACACGCCTACCTGAAAGTTTCTAGAATGCCCAGTAAGAACATGATTAGCTGGTACAGGTCTGTTTAATTGGAGCTGTAGCTAAACTCTGCAGGATAGCGAAGAACACCCTGCCCATAAGTAGGTCTTACTCTCAGAAAAAAATGCCCAAAAATGTTACCTTTATGGGTACAACAGCTTGCCTCTGGGTCAATACCCTTAAAGCAGAGCCCTAGGGGGCAGTCGTGGCCTAATGGTTAGAGAGTCAGACTGGTAACCCTAATCAAGGCTTATTTCCAGCCTGCTTCAGCACACCTACCTGTGTATTTTCGTGTGATCCTGATAAGCTGTTTCAGGTGTGTTTGATTAGGGTTGGAAATAAACTCTGCAGAAGAGCGGCTCCCCAGGAGCATGCTTGAAGACCTCTGCCTTAAAGGGACAACTGTATACCGTGTTACCTCTAAAAGGTTCATTGTGTTACTACGCTAACATACTAATATGCACCATTTGGGGGTAGATAAGGTACTATCTTTTCACCCAATGACAAGCTGTTGTACACCTGAAGGTACCGTTTTTGCCCTTTTTTTTGACAGTGTAGCTCTGGTGTTTTCATCTTTTCTGTTTTTTGGAGGTTTCAGACTGGGGCTCTTTAAAGTCTCAGAAACCTAAATGAATTATCACATAGTACATGTGGTAACTACGTATGACTCCAAAGTCAAATGTGTGTCTATGTGGTTTTAAAGAGGTTGATGCACATTGCATTAATTGTTGCTCCTAATGTGCAGCAAACTGTACCTTGTCTCAAAGGCTGCAGATTTGGTTTGGACAGAAGCTGAAATGTAATTTGAGCATTCTGTATATGTAATTACAGTCATTAAGGGTCAGCCCTGTTTTCAATGTTCAGAGTTGTTCTTAAGTCTACAGCTAATTGTTCATTCAATTCTACTCCACCACTTTAAATAGTAATAGATTTGATTCCTTGTACTTCTGTGTTTCAGTTGTAAGGGTTGGGAATACCCTATATGTTTTTTTTTTTTATAATAGTACTCGTCAAGCACTACAATTTGACTCTGACACATTGCATTTTCTCAATCTTGCCAAAGTACTGGACATCATGTTTCATTGTGCTTTAATGTTACGTTTCTTATCAATCTGGTTCAGTTATGTAATGTTGAGCTTGTGGATTTTGACAATTTGAATGTACAAAGGACATCTCGCATATTTCCTGCAATGCGAAATTTACTTCATCTTAATGTTCAAACGTCTGCTCTCAAACAAGATAATAGCTAATTATTTGCTCTAAGTCATCATGATTTACGTTTATATGTGTGTCAAACTGTCAAAGCCTTGACATGAAAATATATCAGAAAAAAGGCTTTAAGATGTGTCAATTCAACAATGATGACATCATTATTATTATTATTATAATTATACTGATGTTTTATCCACTATTTACAAATTAGCATATAGTTATTTGTTAAATTTGTATCACACTTGTGTCTTTGATTTGCTAGTATCTATTTTAACAGTCAGTGAGCATGATTTTGTCCAGTTTCATGTTTTCTCTTCAGAGGAGACAGTCTAATTTTAGCATCTGTTTGCAAAGATGTTCCATTAACATGAGCTTGTGTGCATTATGTTGCTGTCATTCTGTTTAATGTTTCAGTTCTAAAAATATCATACTCAGCTGTAACAGCTCATCACGTTTAATTCAAGGTGTCCAAGTAGCAACGTGCAACATGTTTATTACCTTCCAGTGCCTTATAATCATCAATGTGAACAGGAATTAAGTTCTCAGAGTTGCATTGGCAAATGCAATGAATAAAGATGTACTTCCTGCTCCTTGTCCCTTCAACATTCATTAAAATAAAATGATTAATGTGTATTTGGCTTTTTATTTCTTTTTTTGGTGCACTCATCATCTCACTGATCTCACAAATTAAAATGCAATACTTAAAAGGTGAAATGATCAATAATTACACTAACCAATAATAAAAAATAGAGAAAGGAGTAACAAAAAATGTGTGAGAAAATCTTGAGACAGTAGCTGTTCCCATCCAAAATGGTGAATTTAACTTATGCGCAATCCTATGTGTAGCGCGGCACACGTGCCAGCTAGAGTGTAATCAGGTTCAATACAGTTCGATATGGGCCAACTGATCGGAAGTCAATGAGCGGCTACTTGAGAGAAGGAGGCAACACAGCAGGTAGGTGAATACCAATAACTTTGTTTACTCGATGGAATATTGCATCCATTGAAGATAATCCTTAATTTCAATTCGTCTGTATCATGTAAATGTCAATACTGTCATATGACAACAAACAATGTATGATGATACTTTTAATCAACTCACTTTTGGAAATTTCAGGAAAATTGACTCAGCAACTCAACAAATCAACTCAGTTGATAACAATTGCAATATACTTGGTATGAAAATGAAATAAAAAAAAACCTTTTTGAAAAAACTCAGACTCAGTTTGTGTATAACCATAAATATATTAATAAATATGAAGGAAACAATAAACAATGTTCTCAAAACAAAATATTACAAATTCAATAACTCAAATCAGTCTTTTACTTCAAAGTGTAAGTCTTTTCAGTTCAGAATCAAATTACTCCGCTCAAAAGAGTTGTTGACTCTTTAGAATAGTTCAGTTCAGTATCAATGTCTCTCAGTTCAAAACTCGAGGGAAAAATGTGCAAAAACAAAGTCCCAGTCCTCTTTGTCCAAAAATGAAAAGGAAAAGATTTCTCATACCATTTCGACGAACTCAAGATCAAAGTTCAACAATCAAATTGTCTCCGTGGGTGGCTCGCCTTTTACATACGTTCACATCCGTCTCACGTGTCCAGGACGGTGATCACAATTTCTCAGATGAAACACAAAAAGGAAAGGAAAAAATCAAAAAACCCAGCCTTGCAAAAACACAAGGCGGAACAATAATTAATCTTCTATTCAAACACTCACCAACAAATATCATGTATAGAATTCAAACAACATATTAAACACTTATACACGACATTGTGACTCTACACTGACTCGTTTTCATCTTCACATGTGGTTAGCTTTAGCCCAACGTGCAAACTAACACTGGCTCACACACTATTCATAAGCGGCCTATATGAACGCTAATATCACATTACAGATTTGCCGCTGAGTCGAGGAGGGTACGACTGCGGCATGGGCGTTCCAGACGAGCCACGGAAACTCCCCAATGGGCATTCCTGTAGCGTTTAATAAACCAATCAGAAAGAGGTTTGCACTGCCTTCTGGGAAATGCGTAATTTCCACTTTTTGAGTCCTGGATTAAAGTCTTTACGAGTCTTACTATGGTACCTACGGTAAAGAGTTAGCGTATTTGTTTCATAAGAAGTTATATCCGTAAGTATAATTTATTTGTAGTTTTAGCAATTCCAGCGTCATGTTAGAATGTGGTCGAAACGAAAGCAAGTTAGTTAACGATGTCATGGCATAGCATGGGTAGGGTTATAATTGAGGCTCGACTTAACTTAAGCCGTAGTTCTAGGTTCAGCTAGCCAGAACGGAGTTAGATTGTTTGGTTTTATATACAATCTATGATTGCTTAGCCTTACGTAAGTTAAATACTGACAAATCTAGTCAATGCACATTGTTTCTTTCCATCTAAACGTCAATTAGATGGAAAGAACACTGATATTGTAAACAGCCTGTCGCATATATTGCACTATGCCCTGTATCATGGCCTTCTATGAAATCTTCTATTGATTGGTTTTAAAATTACAAAAATAATGTTATTAGTGAAGTTACTGATGGTCAGCTGTCTTTGCCATATTTGCCAAGCCATTGTTTCATGTTACGTGGGCCAACTATTTGATTTTTTTACTTTTTTTGCTCAGAATTTTTGATGTAAAGATGTAAAAAAACATTACGCATCCGTGTTGCTTGTTTGTTGAACACGTTAGACAACGCAGCAAGTTCAAGCAGCAGCAAGATGGTATAAGAATACATTTGAGTTTGGTTAATGTTCTCCATATGTCTTCCTATCACTGTAGTTACACTCGTCAGTACTGTCCAGTGGTCAGAAGCCAAAGATGCCCAGACCCAGGCTGCACACTGCTCCACTGCCCTTTCTGTCCTCAGTACAAGGGGGCCTATGCAAGGGTGGAAACCCACATGCAGAGCCATCTAAAGACGGTGGTGCATCATGGAGGTATGTTTTAGATAGATAGTTAAGCCTTTGTTGTCTCCAACAAGTGAGAGGCTGGCACGGGTACACATAAAATCATGTTTACACAATAAAAAAAAACACACTCACACATAGACATGCATACATGGAGAGATTCCCCTCCCCATTACAAGTACATATCATATAAAATAGCCCCATGATAAGTATTCAAGTAACGCACAGTCCACAATCTGCATCATAATCACAATCCTCTATTGCACACTGCCTCATTACCTCATGTATTGCACACAGCCTACAACATGTATTGCATCCTACCCTATATCATGGCTTTCCTTTAAATATTGTCCCATCAGTATATTAAATAAATAAATGAATACAGACACTCATAAACACACATACAGACCACATACCCCTCCACCAATTACGCATAAGATTCTCCCCATCTATGTTATGCACAGTCCACAAATCTGCATCACTAAATCAGAAGATCATAAAGTTATAAAAAGTGTTTGTCCTATATTGCACACTGATATTGTACACAGCCTATATATTGCACTATGCCCTGTATCATGGCCTTCTATGAAATCTTCTATTGATTGGTTATAAAATTACAAAAATAATGTTATTAGTGAAGTTACTGATGGTCAGCTGTCTTTGCCATATTTGCCAAGCCATTGTTTCATGTTATGTGGGCCAACTATTTGATTTTTTTACTTTTTTTGTTCCGAATTTTTGATGTACAGATGCAATTTGGGCTGCAGAAAGGACAGTCACTACCACTGCTGTGGTTGTGGCCTCACATTTCCGAGGAGGAATAATTTATTGAGACACCTCAGCACCTGCCAATCAGAGAATTCACAGGGGGCAAACCAGAGGCCAGAGCACCAGCCCCAGGCTCACCCTGTGCTGGATGAAGTGGCACCAACACCAACATCAACAACGACAACAGTTGGCAGATCTTCTCAAGTGAGACGGGTGCAGTGCACAATATGTGCAGTTGTGTTGAATAAAAAATTTTTTTAAACAACACATGATGAGACGACACCCAAAGATATAAGAGTGTATCGCCATTTAGCGTGCGAATGTCTGGACACTGATATGGGAATATATGCTGTTTTAAAGTCATTTAACAGTAACAGTGGGCCCATTCAAGTCCAGAAAAAAAACCTCTGGCACGAACCACCAAATTAGGTGCGCATTGGACGACTGTATCCGAAACACAGAGGTAATGCACAGGAGTGGTTTCGTCACATATGACTGTGCCCATATTCAGTCATTGAAGTACTGTCCACCACCCCTCACTTCTAAGATCCAGCTTGAGGAAGATGTCCTCAGAGAAATTGTGAGCAGCAAGGGGTTCAGTGAAAAGAAAAAAATATATGTCTCCAGAAACAAGCAGCAGCAAGTGAGGAAGGCATCCCTTTCAGTATTGAGGTTCAAGTTGGAAGCTCTTCCACAAGGAAATTTGTGTCTGTTTATGAGCCACACCTCTCCTACTGCAACCAGTTTGGCAGAATGATGGTAATGTTTGACTTAGTCAAAAACACATGGCACTGTCATTGTGCTACAGGAAAACAGGCTTGTATTCACAAGTGCATTGCCAAGTGGGACCTATTCCAAACAATGAAGGAGCATTTAGAAAATACAAATGATGAGGCTGAAGAAGAAGAAGAAGAAGAAGAAGAGCCTGAAACGGAACCCTGTTTTCTTGAATACAGGTACCCTCCTCAAAAAGAAAACTTAAAAAGAATAGTGAAATACATAGCCAGGAAAAAAAAGCTACCTGTGGACTTGCCCTCAGAGTTTTGTGGTTTGGCGAGTGAGGCTGAACTTCAAATGCATCTGATCCGAAAGGAACAACTTTGTCCAGAATGTCCCAATGTTCCTCTCAGTAAACCCTTCATCATAACCAAATCAGCAAAAATAATCTCACTGAACGGAGTAGTTAAGGGTAAGTGTCATGTAAAATTAACATTGAGTTGTATTTTTTTTTATTGTTCCAAGATTTAGGTGACACTACTGTAATGATGTCTTCATGTAATACAGGTGTGACAACTTGTTCCAAAAAATGCAGTTCATGTGGCATGATGATTCGCTATCAAGAATGGGAGGATGGTGTACACAATTTCGATGACAGAGTCATTCTTACTCTCCATTTTTGTATTTACCTTCGAAACTGCCTTCAGGTAATTGTACAGTTTTCAAGATGTGAAATTGGATATTGCATACATGTGCATTTCATATAATTTGTTATTGAAAAACTCTTATTCCAGGACAAAAGTATCCCAACAAAAACACTCTGATACATGGGTACCTTCATTTTGAAGCGTTAACAGATCATAATTATGATTTTGCCTGTGTTCGCTGTGGACATCACCCACATATTGTTGTCACGGATCTCCACAAGAACTGTGTTTTTAGCTGGGTTGGAAGAACACTATTGTCTCTATAACACCTTCCACGAGAGAAACACGAAAGACCCAAGAGATATCCTTCGGAGGTTAGGGCTGGTACCAGAGCTTGCTGGAAGAATAAACAGCCAAGTAGCTGAACAGCTCTTCTCCATCATGAAGAAAAACAATTACTTCATGAATATGCTCTCTCCTTCTGCACGTCTTCACGATGCGAAATATCATTCATCACTACAATCAACGGAAAAACAAGACATTCATGGAGGAATTAAGGAAGCTTGTGAGCCCTGACATTCCACTGACTCTCAATGAGTATGGACAGGCAGAATTCTGCCTCTAGCCCTCTTCTCAGACAAGAGAATGTGATCTTCTCCCAGACACACATGTTGTCATGGACACTTCACAGACAACAGAATTAGACCCAAATTTCCCACCACAATGTCAGCGTAAGAGACATTTTCAAGCTGTTTTCACTAGAGATTGTATACAATACAGTATACAGTATATGTTTCCAATAATACATTCTATTTTTTTGTCTCTCGTCAGCTGTTCACCCCACTTATCTTGACTCCACAGTTGCAAATTGGAAATAAACACCACATGCAAGACTCTCTCAAGCAGTAAGGTGTAATAGTAGTATTTCTCAATCAGCCTCTTCAATCATGCATGCATGAATATCATTTTATGCATATTTTCCCATAGCTAGACTATGTGTTGGACATTAATGGCGACCCACATGAGCCAATTGTCCTAGCCAACTCCACGATCCTCAAAAGGTCAGACTTTTGGACACTTGGCCTAGAAAGAGATATAGAAGCAACGGTAAGTAAAAACTTAGTGTCTATTCTTTGATTTGTATTTACTTGTGGACTTGCAGTATGAATAATCTTATTGTTTCCTTTTAGATTGCAAATTATTGTTTCAACATTATCACAAACATTGCAAATTCACATGAAAGTCAGTGGTTTATTCATTTCACGAAACGACCTTGACCTCTGATTTTGTGTTTTTAACATTTTGAATTTGATGTAGTGTATGCAAAATCTGTTTCTATGATTTTTTTTTTTATTAAAGGGCATAGCAACCATTGCTGTGGATGCCTATGTGGTAGTGACGTGGCTTCCTCCATTATCAGCTTGCCCTGCTGACTCCATGATTGTGAGTAGTGATGTTAAATAATTTTTAAATACCTATCTACCTATTTATATTCACCTCATATCCTTCGAATTCCTATTTGAAAAGTTTTTGTTTCCTCCAGTGTGACTTTGCATCCATGGATGTTGTGCTTCTCCCGGCCTGGCAGCCAGGACACTGGACTTTGTGTGTGAGTAATCTCACCTTGGCATATTGTTCTTTGAAATACTATACTATTTTTATACAACCATCATCCTTACTTTGTATATGATGCAGTACATCGCAACATTGTCATCGGCACTGGGGCTGGGAATTGATTCTGAAGAATGCAAAATGATTATATTCCTGGAATTTGTTTCAGGAATGTTTATTCTAATATGAAATGGGCACAAAATCCAGAAAATGCTAATTTAATATATTTAAAAGCATATTTCTTTCATCAGTTGCCTTGCCTAGGGTAACTCAAGCGCTCAGTCATAAAACATCTATGATATGGGGGTGATAAGCTCAGGAGGTAGATAATGGCTGAGTGAGAAACATCAGCTGTAAAGTGCTTTATGGGTGGAATTGGGTCCTTAACCAACCCATGTCTTGCTATTCCATGAAATGAAACTTTTAACAGGTTCTCAAACCAAGACAGAGGACTATGCACTTTTTTGACTGAAGGGATCCTAGTGGCTTTGGAGATGGCTGCTACCTAGATGTCTTCAGGTTTTTCCTAGAAATCTGATTGCTGGTTCTTTGTTCATGGAAAACTCAGAGGGTCTTGAAGCACTGTTCTTTCCTATGTCTAAACCTTTAAGAGAATAGTTATGTAGTTTCTTTTTGATTAATATGAAGACAGTTGATCATTTATTCCCTGGAAACATCAGAGTCTTTACTTGTTAGAAATATTATGTGGGCTTTCAAAACACTGCTTCAAGAACAGAGTGTTTTTTTAATGGAAGTATAGTAGTTCTGTTTTAGACTAACTTCCTTTTTTTTCAGATAAATTGTTTTCCCTTTTCACACGTTCCATATGTTCCTAAGTCTCTATTAGGAATTGCTGTTACTCCTAGGCCTGTTACTAGTATGAGTATAGTGTAGACCTTATTCAGTACACTTATAAGCTGTGCTCTCAAGGTGGGTATGTGTAGTCAAGGCAAGGAGTTTTGGCAATTCCTTATTAGGGCTCAGTGTTCCATTTGAAAGAGGTGAATTGCAACTAATATTTCTTCAAAATTATTTTCAGTAACCTTGCACATATGGTGTCCAGTGAACAGAGGAACATCCTTTTCTTGTCAGACTATGAGGTAAAACATTGGCATGTGTGGATGGAGACCTAATCCATTAGAATTAGTATAGCAGCATAGACAATCATGTGTTGCTATGTGACACTTGCTGACCGTAGTTGCTGTAAAAAAAAGTATTACCTATTAAAGCATATTGTGGTAGAAAGAAAGAAAGAAAGAAAGAAAGAAAGAAAGAAACGAACGAGCTTAAATGCAATTTGATTTGGAGAGTGAATGCAAATATGTATGGATCATCGTCATTTACCATGCTCTGTTGTGATTTTTCTAGGGTGCATCTCATCAGCATCTCAGCAATAATTGTGGGGTGTTCATGCTGATGGTGAGTTGTAGCCTAATGTTTTCTGTAACGTCTTTTATTGACTTCTTCTGAATTATTAACTTTTTTTAATCTTAATTTCAGTATGGTATGTATGCTACCCTCCAAAAACCATTTGACTTCAGTGAGGTGGGTTTTTTATCTTAAAATCGTAATCAGATGTATAATATTAAATATTATATGTTCAGTCATTTACTCATCCTATTTGGAAGTTGCTGACCACAATATGTATTGCTGACCACAATTCTTTTCAGGTGGAAATGACAACTATCAGAAGGTGGTGGTGTGGGCAAGTGTTGCAGACATTGACTGTTGAAGGTATCACATTGTCTCCTTAGTTTGTAATTTACCAACATTTGAGGATGTAGGCCAATATGCTAAACCCTCTCCATCTCTCAGCAACACTGAAGGACCAGTGGTCACACCTGCTGCAACGGAAAGGGACCAGGAACAGGACCAGCCATACCTCCCTCAAGAGACTTTGCAGAAGATCATTGGGATTACCCTTAGAATGGACATGACCATGCTGGAATCATTTAATAGGGTGCCTAAATTGTTTCGAGATCTTTCGAGGCCTCTTCATCCAATGATCAGCATTAATGATAGCGTGGCTGAGGATCTTGAAATTGAAAGTAATCTGGTGCATATTAGCATAGGCAAAATCTACAAGGTGGCAGGCCGTGGCAGTGGCCTTGTGCTTAGACTAGCACATTTGTTTTCTTCCAAAAAAAATTGGATGAAGGCATGCTTGGTGCTTAGACACACAGGCTATGGAAGGTACTTGGTACAGGATGTACAGTTTGCAAAGTAGGTCCGATTGCCTTTCAGACATCTTAAGCACGCATGACACGCAAGCCACGCACGCACACATGACACACACACATACGCATGACACACACGCATGCATGACACACACACACACACACACACACATGCATGAAACACGCACGCATACATGACACACACACTCATGCATGACACACACACACACTATAACAAGACATTAATGCCTACAAATATTTAGTTTGTTTGGATGGTAGTTTAGTTGATATTTGTATAGTTAGTTGATATAACTTAGTTGAGTTTGTATTTACAAGTTTTTTTATTTAAATTTTTTTACATTGTATTTTTATACTGCATGACAATAAAGTTTTAAGTTTGCTACGTAAAATAAATGGTCTGTGTCTTTACTGAAAATATCCATATTCAGCCAAGTATTAGTGTGTAAATAAGGGAACCCTTGTGAACTATGCTGTCTGATTGTAAATAAATGCTCCTTGTATCTAAGTATACAGTGGTAACACTGTAGAAGTATTTGTTATGAATCCAGTTTTTCCGATCCAAATTATTGCACTTACAGCAGTACTACAACTGTGTTGAGGTGCAGTAGCCTATTCTGCAGTAATTACTGTAGGAAATACTGTTTTGATAATGCAGTTAAAAAATGTTATTGTAAGGGGCATGTAAACTATTTGACAAGTAGAACAATGCACTGCACAACCCAACATTTTCAACTGCTACTGCGACGTTCGGTAGCTGGCTTTACGTTTAATAAAAACCGACGGCATCGTCCACGACGCCACACGACTCCTCCGATAAATATTTATTTTATTTTATGAAAATTTGATCGATTTTCTTACCGTTTTTTGCAGCAGAAAGCTAACGAGCTAGCCGTCACGGGGGTGTCTTTGGTGTCTTTCTAGCCTTTACAGAAGGTTTTCTATCCAGCCTGG
Source organism: Meda fulgida (assembly GCA_030578275.1). Classification (NCBI taxonomy): domain Eukaryota; kingdom Metazoa; phylum Chordata; class Actinopteri; order Cypriniformes; family Leuciscidae; genus Meda; species Meda fulgida. The sequence continues at coordinate 35,084,818 of CM060631.1, read as the reverse complement.
AACTTGTGCGTCCTTTCAGAGTGTTTCAGCAATAAATCCAAACGCTTATATCCAAGTTTTATTCACTTGATGTCCATAATTTATACATTTTCCGTCATTTTTGCCGCTAGCTCGATGCTAGCTGCCATTTTGGATATTACGTCATGCTTTGCGTGAGGTTGTTGACCAATGACAGGCTGAACCGTCACCCACGTTGGTGTGCGTCATTACGCATGAACCAAGGCTACTATTGTGGAGAGAGAGAGAGAGACGCACGACACAGTGGTTTCGAGGAGAGAGAGAGAGAGACGCACAGAGAGACGCACAGAGGGACGCGAGTTTTGAATAATACACGGATAATAATGGATCGTCAGAGAAACATGGATCTAAAACAAGCGCTGGCCTTTTTTGATGCCATGGACGATGATGGATTTTCTGGAGAAGAGAGCTTTTTGACTGATGAGGAACTGGATTACCAGGATGGTCTAGACCCTGTTGAAGAGTAAGTTCCATTTATTTATTTACTGTAAAAGTTTAAAATAAAAAAACTAATATAATAAAATATAAATTTTATAAATATGTACAAATAAGTTCTGTAAAAGTAGTATTTCGTTTTTCAATGTTTGTTACAGAGGAGTAAGAGTTGTGGATTACACTTTGTCTCTCAGCCATTGTTTGTCTGAGTTTTTTATTTACTGTAATAGTATAAAAAAAAAAAACATAATAAAATATACATGTTCTAAATATGTAAAAATAAGTTTTGTAAAAGTAGTATTTCGTTTTTCTATGTTTGTTACAGATACTGTTTTTCCATTTTTTGGACATTGCTGCGACCAACAGTTACTTGCTTCACAAGGAAGTTTGTGCAGAGAAGCAGCAACAGCCCATGACCCACAGGGCTTTTCTGGAGGAGCTGACAGCCCAACTCTGTGGTGTTACAGTTGCTGTTCCCCCCACCCAGCAACAAAGTGACCATGTACCTGAGCCAACATCAGACCAAACTGAAGCAAGCAAGAAGGCCTCCTATGGTAGAAGGCAATGTGTGAACTGCAAGCAGACAAGGCAGGTCAAACAGGCCACCCCCTGGAAATGCAAAGCCTGTGATGTGGCCCTCTGTGTGATTCCTGATAGGAACTGTTTTGAGGCTAGGCACCAGTGAATATCATGAGGCCAAAAACGCCTGGACTTCTTTTGAAAAAATGTAAATAGTTTTGGTTCTGTTCAATTTATAATGTTTATTCCTGTGATCCAGGACTCCAAAGACAAAAACAAACAATTTTCCAGAGGAAATTTGCTTGCCTTTTGTTTATTTGTGTGTGATTTCAATAAATGTTTGAGTGATTCAATTTCCGTTTTATTTTTTCATTTGTCTTTGTGGTCCCATAACTTATTTTACATTCAGGTGACATTAATGCAACACAAATATGCTGAAAGTTCAATTTGTCCTGAAAAAAAAGAGATGTGTCAATTGTCTGTGCACAAAAGGGTTGATTTTTTACAAGCTTTTTTAGTAAATAACACCAGACGGAAAATTAATTTTAAAAATACCCTTAGGTCTCAGAGATTTAAACTTAAGTTCCTGCTTTCCTATGTTTGGTTCAATGCTAACGTCAATGCTAACCCAACCCTTATTTTGACATAATATAGACCGGATGTTAACAGTTCCTTGTAGAAGGGAGAAGCACCTGGCTGCAGCCTGCAGATTTGGGCGGGGGTGCACCTGGGGCGGGACTGCACGCCCACAATGCTTCTCATTGGTTAGTGGCAAAGTGATGACGTCGATCGAGGTGGGGCCGCGCCCGTAAACTAAATCGAATGTATTGACGTCGATTTCTAGCATGTTTTCATTTCCGCTGTTCATCGCTGCATGGTGAGTACATGCAAGCTACTCTTCTTTTTTTCTCTAATTTTATTTACAATTTTTAATTCTGAAGTGGCGTTTAGTGTGATGATAAAATGAAGTGGTGTAAAAATAAGATTGTGTAACTTTACTCACCATATCACACAAATAACTAGGGCAGTGTTTCCCAGAAGCATCGTAGGCCTCTGTGTGTGCGTGTGTGTGTGTGTGTGTGTGTGTGTGTGTGTACGTGCGTGTGCACGTATATGTATGTAGGTGATTATCTGTATCTGTGCATATCTCTTTACACAATTATTCTTGTTTTGAAATCAAAGTTATGACTGGTATGAGTTTGGTTTTTGGAGTTGGCATGCATCATATGGGATACAGAGATTGACAAATGTACTGTATGTAGTTAGTTTAACTTCAAACTACTTTATTGGCATAAATGTTTTATAATAACCTATATAATGCACAAAAATAAACAAGAACTATTACAGAGGAATGATTAAAATAAGAAATATATAAGGTGCCATTAATGTTTACAGTAATTTTGTAATTTACATGGTGAAGTGCGACAGAATGTGAAAAACTTGTAAAATACTACACAGATATTAAACAATACTCTGTAATTCCTTATAAGTTTACCTTAGATCAGGCATAGTTAAAACTATGGATATGCGCTCTACTCATTTTTGCTGCTTTCATTATAACTTTAGAGTTTTTTTTTAATACTTTATCATTTTATTACAGTATTATTTCAAATTTGTGACACGCCATTACTGTACCACTTAACCCAAATACGGTGCACGTGCAGCCCCGCCCCAGGTGCAGCCCCGCCCCGATCTGCAGGCTGCAGCCAGGTGTACTTGGTAGAAGGAGAAGAAGAAAAGAGGGGTGTTCCCGTTTACGGATAAAACGACCATTTATATTCCGCAGGCCGATGATATTCGATGAGTCTGCAAAAGTTCTAGTAACATGTCAAATCAGTATTAAATAAAACTCACCAAGGCAAGAATTTCAAGTCTTGTTCAATAAGATGATAATTTGCGGTGCTTTGGTGCTCCGTGTGTATACATCGGTTATTATTCTCGATTCTCTGCCCCGTCGTCTTCTCACTTCGACGTCAGCTCTTCAAAGTTCAATCACTTTCACTCAAAAGTTTAATCTTTTGACTGCATTCAAGTCTCTTTTTCTCAATATCTATATTTTGATGCGGAATATCTAGAGATCACTCAATGTGCGTCTGTTTCGTCTGACTCGCTCGCTCTCTGTGTCTCTGACAGCGTCAGTGTCGCCGGCGCCGTCTCAGTGCGCTGCTACCATTGGCTCGTTGGAGTGTCAATCAATGCGGTGCGCTCATGATTGGACGAAACACTTTCTCTTTTAAAGTAATCGTTTTTCTCTCTTATTCTCTTTCTTAATTTTCTCATCTTTTTACATCTTTCTCAACTCTTCTACTGGTAGCCTGGATCAGCCGGGTTACATATGTGTTCAAGAGAACAAAATCATCATTTCCTAGGAAATTTGTGCAAAATATCTGTAAACATTCATTAATAATAAAACGATAAATGTGAATGTGGCTTTTTTCTTCTTTTTTTGGTTCACATCATCTCACATGGGTACGAGGGATTTATTCTGTAAATGTGTTTCAAACATGTCTTCTAACTGGATAAAATATATCGTATAAATCGTACAGAAACAGAGTGGACTTTGCCTCCTCAATTCAGAAGTCCTCTGCATTCAACCAGTGGTGCCATAAATAGTTTAGTAATAATAGTCAATATAATGTTGTTCACTATTTTGGTTTCATTATAACTTGAGCTTTTATATAATCATGCAATCTTACAAATTAAGTTTTAAAATATGCAAGTATATTGGCTACAAATGGGCGTTAGCTCTAAAAAAGCTGCATGCACAACAATTTAAGAGCAATTATTGAAATATGTTTTAACAGTTTTAGATGGAGATTAACAAGAAATACCACAGATGTGAGTATTTCATGTTGACTGTTTTGAAACGCTGTGAAACCATGATGTCACAAAATACAACATTTGTGTCAAATTGTTTGTTTTGATTTTAAGTGTGATTGATGGCAATGTTTATGGCATCTGAAGTATGTACTTGAGCTCTAATTTTAGTCCATTATAGACAACTTTAAATTCAACAAAGTTTTGTTATACTTCATTGCTTTTTTATTAATGCGATTTCAAATAATTGTTTATTTCAGTGTACCTGATGTTAAACGATCCACCTGCGTATATGTGGGGCAAAACCTTTGCTAATTTGCTTTTATGCCAAAACCTATTTGCAGCTTATGAATAATGACATTTTCACATGTAAAGATATACAAAAATCATGAAGAGCAAGACAATATGTTTGATTTGAATGGTGAATCCAACTGAATATCATTCAATGTCAAATTTGGTTTTTGGTCTCCTTCCTTCCCACCCTTTCTGACTATATACAGGTCCTTCTCAAAAAATTAGCATATTGTGATAAAGTTCATTATTTTCCATAATGTAATGATAAAAATTAAACTTTCATATATTTTAGATTCATTGCACACCAACTGAAGTATTTCAGGTGTTTTATTGTTTTAATACTGATAATTTTGGCATACAGCTCATGAAAACCCCAAATTCCTGTCTCGAAAAATTAGCATATCATGAAAAGGTTCTCTAAACGAGCTATTAACCTTATCATCTGAATCAACTAATTAACTCTAAACACCTGCAAAAGATTCCTGAGGCTTTTTAAAACTCCCAGCCTGTTTCATTACTCAAAACCGCAATCATGGGTAAGACTGCCGACCTGACTGCTGTCCAGAAGGCCATCATTGACACCCTCAAGCAAGAGGGTAAGACACAGAAAGACATTTCTGAACAAATAGGCTGTTCCCAGAGTGCTGTATCAAGGCACCTCAGTGGGAAGTCTGTGGGAAGGAAAAAGTGTGGCAAAAAACGCTGCACAACGAGAAGAGGAGACCGGACCCTGAGGAAGATTGTGGAGAAGGACCGATTCCAGACCTTGGGGGACCTGCGGAAGCAGTGGACTGAGTCTGGAGTAGAAACATCCAGAGCCACCGTGCACAGGCGTGTGCAGGAAATGGGCTACAGGTGCCGCATTCCCCAGGTCAAGCCACTTTTGAACCAGAAACAGCGGCAGAAGCGCCTGACCTGGGCTACAGAGAAGCAGCACTGGACTGTTGCTCAGTGGTTGCATGTCATTCGGAAATCAAGGTGCCAGAGTCTGGAGGAAGACTGGGGAGAAGGAAATGCCAAAATGCCTGAAGTCCAGTGTCAAGTCCCCACAGTCAGTGATGGTCTGGGGTGCCATGTCAGCTGCTGGTGTTGGTCCACTGTGTTTTATCAAGGGCAGTGTAAGGACTGGGTGAGGGGTGAATCTGAATAACTAAATACATCCTAGCTAAAATCCCAAAGCCTTCAGGCCCAAAAAGCCTGGATGTAAATTAACATACACACACACACACAACCACACGCATCCCCCACAAGTGAAGCCCGCTCCGGACAGAGCACGGTGTCCAGTTACGAGACATTTTTATGACTGACTGGAATGTCCCACAGAAGGGGGTTCTAAAAGAGAAAGAAACTTCTCTTTTTAAAAGACATTTAACCAGATATATTCGATGTGTTTTTATGTGTGTCCATTTGCCCATGTCACATTGGAATGACTATGATTTTATCGTAGCTTAAAGTGAATTATAAATACCTTCATTATGCATTTTAAAAATAACTGTCTATTCCCATAACTTGTACACATAGTTCTGGACACCTCCAGAATGTTTCCGGTGTGATCAATCAGAATACGTACAGTAATATCCAGTTAAATATAGTTTACTATGTTTTCCATCTTTGGAGTGAAAAGAGACCAAACTAACATCACTGGTGTTCTTAGATAACAGCGTTTACGACCCAAAGGAATGTTCACAGAACTGTGACTCTCTCTGAATTCTAACCAAGGAGGAGAAATGAATCCTGTATTCATATATATATATACGCTATTATATATCCACTTGAGAATTGTAAGAACAATGTATATAAGTTCCCTATTTCATGAGTTGCCTTTTTGTGGTTTGGTCTATGTTTCTCGACAACTCTAATGGAATAATGTTTCAAACTTTGCCAACTAATGTTTAACCAAATCCATTTGTGGCAAGTTTGGTCTCGATAAACTCCAATCTTCGTTCCCCATTTGTTAATTGACATTACATTTTGCTAAACTTTGTGACACATTAGTATTATAAGAAGTGTGAAGATTCTTCTCTTAAACACCCAATGGAACTAGAGATTTAAATGCCTGGTTATACCACAAAGGATCATAAAATCTCCCTCCAAAGGGACAGCTCCTGATTGGACCCTCTTCCAAAAGAAGGCGGAAACATCAGGTCTTCAAAAGGACTGAACACCAGTTTATCTCTCTCTTTCTCTTTTTGCTCTTTTTGCTCTCTCTTGCTGCTCTTGCCCTCTGCTCTCTGGAGCTCTTGCCCTCTCTCTCCCCCGCTCTCGCCCTCGGAAAAGGCCTCGGCAGGAGAACAAGTTGGGTGGAGCAGACGATGGGTATAGTAGCCATGTAGATGCATAGAGACAAATGACCCAAATCAAGATCAGGGTTAAAACAGATTTATTCAAGCCATCTAACTCGTCTCACCTTTATTTTCCTTTGACTTCTTTTCCGTTAAAAGTCTCGGTTCTAAGTTAAGTTTTGCTGCAAAGTTTCGTTTAAACGTTTCGACTGCAACGCGCTTCCAACTTCAAAGACTTTCATCCAGCTGCCAACACACCACGTGATTGGCTGCCCAAGATCTAGCAGGCACGAGGAGACCGCCAGCCAAGCAACGGACCCGGGAAACCCCCTTTACACCGACAAAAGGGGATCCCCAAAGCAACGCAAGGACAAGCAAGTAGCCTCCAGACTCTCAACTGAACTGGTGCATTGATATAAAATTGAATTACCCGCCTAAGAAACGATAGAAGGGTAAAATTAATTATTGATGGTTCGTTCAGGTTGTGTCTTATAAGTGCATAGAATCTTGGGATTTCACCTCACTCTTAAACTTATTCTTCCTTACTCTTTTTCTTTCTGAAACTTGTATGAATGCGTGTGTTTGTTAGATAGTAGTTAGTATGTTAGTATGTGTTAGTCTTATAATCAATAAAGTATTGTTTGTATTTGAAAAGAGAAGCATTACTTGTGTTATGTGCTTACGAATGTATTGTCTTGAACTACGACCTAAGCTACTTACGCTTTTACCCTTGAATTATTTCTTAATTTAGCAGTTAGCTGGGAATTAGTCTTTCTTGGCCAGGAAGATATTATATTTCCTAGAATGAATAATTGCTTATGCTTTCCTTTCATTGGATGAACTGATAAAATGATCATACTATTGATTCTGCTACAGTAAATTCTGAAAATAATTAAATTATTAATTATTGATCATAATCAATTATGAATAATAATTAGTCAGATTTATACGTGCGTACAAACGCTACAGCAGGGTCAATGCAGCTAGCTATCAGGAGATTTTGGAGCACTTCATGCTTCCATCTGCTGAAAAGCTTTATGGAGATGAAGATTTCATTTTTCAGCACGACCTGGCTCCTGCTCACAGTGCCAAAACCACTGGTAAATGGTTTACTGACCATGGTATTACTGTGCTCAATTGGCCTGCCAACTCTCCTGACCTGAACCCCATAGAGAATCTGTGGGATATTGTGAAGAGGAAGTTGAGAGACGCAAGACCCAACACTCTGGATGAGCTTACGGCCGCTCTCGAAGCATCCTGGGCCTCCAGAACACCTCAGCAGTGCCACAGGCTGATTGCCTCCATGCCACGCCGCATTGAAGCAGTCATTTCTGCAGAAGGATTCCCGACCAAGTATTGAGTGCATAACTGAACATAATTATTTGAAGGTTGACTTTTTTTTGTATTAAAAACACTTATTTTATTGGTCAGATGAAATATGCTAATTTTTTGAGATAGGAATTTGGGGTTTTCATGAGCTTTATGCCAAAATCATCAATATTAAAACAATAAAAGACCTGAAATATTTCAGTTGGTGTGCAATGAATCTAAAATATATGAAAGTTTAATTTTTATCATTACATTATGGAAAATAATGAACTTTATCACAATATGCTAATTTTTTGAGAAGGACCTGTATATCGGCCTCTACAAGGAAGAAGGAAGTTCACAAGCAACAAAAAGTGCATTATGAATATGCAAAACAACTACTTGCAAAACATGTGACTACTGTTTATTACTTTATCTCAATCCATAGGAATGTTATTTCCTTTCTTAGTAAGAGGAAGTTAGGTGACTAAAATAATAACTAAAAAAGACAAAAGCCAAAGCAAACACTTTTGCACAAGACGTGTGTCATTGCATCTTTAACAAACATCTGATAACATGAGCATTATAGTTTATCTAGGGTAAAATATAAATTCAAACCTTTTAACATCCTCTCAGTTTCCATGAAGGTGCAAAGCAATGAAACACCAGAACACATCCTTCGACATACAGGGAAATCTTTCGATAACTTCTTCACCCTGCAGACCACATTGGCCTCTTGTGATGGACAGTAAATACAGGGTATTTTGAACCTAAACCTGGAATAGTAGAATGCAAATGAGAGGTTTCTGATATTTGCCTCATATGGCTGTTTAAAAGTCAACTTCGCCCTGGTTCAATAGGGCGTTTCTTTGATTTGCATTAGAGGATATTGGCAATAAGTAGACCTGTCTGGCTGCAAAATTCCACAGAATGTGTTCATCGTTCATCCTTCATCAAAAACAAAAACATTAAAACAGAATTCTGCAGAATTGGTGGCTAATTTGTGCACGGCCCGCTGACGATCAGGGGTGGATCTGGTGCTCCTCGGGTATTTCTGACCGAAACTTTTTACGTTTTGTTGTATAGAATTGTTTACTTCATCGGAATGGTATGAAACTTAGTAAAGGCTTTGGCACTTGCTATGTGAACACACAAAAAAATCATAGACATGATTCGAAAAGGTTAAACGGTCCTGAAAAAATAGTCACACTTGTTCTAATGGTGGTCAGAAACGAGCGCACTGTAAATGAGAGTTTCCTCTAGTGGAAGCGTTCGGTACTGCAGCCGCACACACTCACTGACGCTCATCTACTGAGATATCACTCACAGCGAACACAGCCACACACACTCACTGAACGCTCATCTACTGAGATATCACTCACAGCGAACACAGCCACACACACTCACTGACGCTCATCTACTGAGATATCACTCACAGCGAACACAGCCACACACACTCACTGAACGCTCATCTACTGAGATATCACTCACAGCGAACACAGCCACACACACTCACTGACGCTCATCTACTGAGATATCACTCACAGCGAACACAGCCACACACACTCACTGAACGCTCATCTACTGAGATATCACTCACAGCGAACACAGCCACACACACTCACTGAACGCTCATCTACTGAGATATCACTCACAGCGAACACAGCCACACACACTCACTGACGCTCATCTACTGAGATATCACTCACAGCAAACACAGCCGCACACACTCACTGACGCTCATCTACTGAGATATCACTCACAGCGAACACAGCCACACACACTCACTGACGCTCATCTACTGAGATATCACTCACAGCGAACACAGCCGCACACACTCACTGACGCTCATCTACTGAGATATCACTCACAGCGAACACAGCCACACACACTCACTGACGCTCATCTACTGAGATATCACTCACAGCGAACACAGCGACACACACTCACTGACGCTCATCTACTGAGATATCACTCACAGCGAACACAGCCACACACACTCACTGACGCTCATCTACTGAGATATCACTCACAGCGAACACAGCCACACACACTCACTGACGCTCATCTACTGAGATATCACTCACAGCGAACACAGCCACACACACTCACTGACGCTCATCTACTGAGATATCACTCACAGCGAACACAGCCACACACACTCACTGACGCTCATCTACTGAGATATCACTCACAGCGAACACAGCGACACACACTCACTGACGCTCATCTACTGAGATATCACTCACAGCGAACACAGCCACACACACTCACTGACGCTCCTCTACTGAGATATCACTCACAGCGAACACAGCCGCACACACTCACTGACGCTCATCTACTGAGATATCACTCACAGCGAACACAGCCACACACACTCACTGACGCTCATCTACTGAGATATCACTCACAGCGAACACAGCGACACACACTCACTGACGCTCATCTACTGAGATATCACTCACAGCGAACACAGCCACACACACTCACTGACGCTCATCTACTGAGATATCACTCACAGCGAACACAGCCACACACACTCACTGACGCTCATCTACTGAGATATCACTCACAGCGAACACAGCCACACACACTCACTGACGCTCATCTACTGAGATATCACTCACAGCGAACACAGCCACACACACTCACTGAACGCTCATCTACTGAGATATCACTCACAGCGAACACAGCCACACACACTCACTGACGCTCATCTACTGAGATATCACTCACAGCAAACACAGCCACACACACTCACTGACGCTCATCTACTGAGATATCACTCACAGCGAACACAGCCACACACACTCACTGACGCTCATCTACTGAGATATCACTCACAGCGAACACAGCCACACACACTCACTGACGCTCATCTACTGAGATATCACTCACAGCGAACACAGCCACACACACTCACTGACGCTCATCTACTGAGATATCACTCACAGCGAACACAGCCACACACACTCACTGACGCTCATCTACTGAGATATCACTCACAGCGAACACAACCACACACACTCACTGACGCTCATCTACTGAGATATCACTCACAGCGAACACAGCCACACACACTCACTGACGCTCATCTACTGAGATATCACTCACAGCGAACACAGCCACACACACTCACTGACGCTCATCTACTGAGATATCACTCACAGCAAACACAGCCGCACACACTCACTGACGCTCATCTACTGAGATATCACTCACAGCGAACACAGCCACACACACTCACTGACGCTCATCTACTGAGATATCACTCACAGCGAACACAGCCACACACACTCACTGAACGCTCATCTACTGAGATATCAACCTCATATTCAGAACACAACTTTGTTCTTGGTAAAGCAAATTTATGGCTTTGATTCTCTTGCCGTTCTTTTACGTTCTTTTAATTCTGTTACTCTTTTTAAGTTTACTTTTTAAAACTTTTTTTCACTTCAGCAATAATCTGCCAAGTGACATCTTTGAACAAAGCAGAGACCAAACTTCAGTCTGTGCTCTAAAGCATTCGAGATTTACCAGTTTAAGTTGCACATTCATACTATGCTCAAAAAGTGAATAAATGGATTATAAATAAAGCGTAAATACAATTTAGTACCATAAAATCCCCTAAAAATAAAAAATATGAAATAAACAACATTATCAAACTAAAATATAGTACATTAATTTAATTGAATTTTGTCATTTTTGACCGACACTCGAAGCGCACCAGAGGGTTCATTGTTCTTATAAAATCCATACGTTTTCGTATCGTATAAACTCATAAGAAATCACCCCCTCATGAGATCGGGTTGGCAGATTCTGGTAACCCATAAAACATCTGAAGTCCTATTCTTTCCCAAAAGATTGTGCTATTCAAGTGTGTCGTCTCCTATTCTAGCTAAATGAACAAAGACAGGTAGTTATTTACAGATTGATTCGCTGAAAGCATTGTTCTGTGCATCCACTGCACAGTTGTGAACCGGCCTGTTTTTGAGAGGGTTCGGGAAAACAGTCTTCATTGTTGCTGTTTCACTTGATGACACTAGTAGAAGCTCAATAAGGTCACTAGTTCGTCTATAAGAAGTTACTGTACTAGTTAGACTACACACACGTGAATAGAGTGCTGCAGGGATGACATATTTCTGTAAGCCAAAGATCACAAACCAGTTTGCTGTTCCTGTTCCATCGTCCTGAGGTCAATGGGTTTTCGGTTCATACGGTGTGCGGTTAACATAGGCTCAAGATGTTTTCATGTTTTATTCTTTGACATAAAATAAATTAGTAGTTTGGTAGTTTTATTGATATTTTTCTTAGTTTTATTCTTTCGAGATTGAGTAGAGACCCCGACATGATTGTAAAGCACATGATTGTAAAGCACTACTGGGTGTACAGTAGTATATATGAAAACGCTTTATAAATGCCTCATTCATTCTGTACAGCATTTTGGTCAGCCTTGGTTGTTTTTAAATGTGCTTTATAAATAAATATTGTATTGTCATTGAACGTCATAAACTCATTTACTTTCACGGCCTCTTTGTGTTTATAATGGCGCTCTAACTCAAACATTCAGGGAAACTGTTTTTAAATACAGACTGAAGGAGCTGTTGAAGTGTAATGAACTAATGAAGGAGATGTGGAAGTCATGTGACCGTGGTGTAGTTCATTTTCAGTGTTTGACTTCTGGCAGTTGTGTTTTCATTAATGAAGATTATCATGATGAACAAAACATGCGAGTATCACAAGCTTTTGTTAGTCACAGAGCTTATATTCGGCAATAATCCAAAAGCCAATGGAGAGATCCTATTGAGTTGTTGTCGAGGGATCCAGGCTGGTGATAACTTATAAGATTATCTCGTGTCTGCAGTGGATCCGTACGGCGAACTGTTGTGCGACTGCAGTTCTTCACTCAAGTGTCCCCGATTTACTCCCAAGCCATCAACAATTTACTGAATGCCACAAATGCTCCATGTCCAGGGTCACTGAAGAGAAAGAGGAAATGAAGAAGAAATATCAGAAGAAAAGAACAGCAATGAAGACATGTGTTTTTTTAAAGGGGTCATCAGATGCCCATTTTCCACAAGTTGGTATGATTCTTTAGGGTCTTCATGTAAAGTTTGTAACATACTTTGGTTAAAATTCCTCAATGGTTGTGTAAAACAACACCCTTTTACCTCCTCAAAAACAGCTCTGTTCACAGCGACCCGTTCCGGTGCATGTCTCTTTAAATGATAATGAGGTGGATAATGAGGAGCATGTCTCTTTAAATGATAATTAGGTGCATGTCTTTTTAAATGATAATGAGGTGCATGACTCTTTAAATGATAATGAGGTGCGTGTCTCTTTAAATGATAATGAGGTGCATGTCTCCTTAAATGATAATGAGCTGCATGTCTTTTTAAATGATAATGAGGTGCATGACTCTTTAAATGATAATGAGGTGCGTGTCTTTTTAAATGATAATGAGGTGCATGACTCCTTAAATGATAATGAGGTGCATGTCTCCTTAAATGATAATGAGGTGCATGTCTCCTTAAATGACAATGAGGTGCATGTCTCTTTAAATGATAATGAGGTGCATGTCTCTTTAAATGATAATGAGGTGCATGTCTCCTTAAATGATAATGAGGTGAATGTCTCCTTAAATGACAATGAGGTGCATGTCTCTTTAAATGATAATGAGGTGCATGTCTCTTTAAATGATAATGAGGTGCATGTCTCCTTAAATGATAATGAGGTGCATGTCTCCTTAAATGATAATGAGGTGCATGTCTCCTTAAATGATAATGAGGTGCATGTCTCTTTAAATGATAATGAGGTGCATGTCTCTTTAAATGATAATGAGGTGCATGTCTCCTTAAATGATAATGAGGTGCATGTCTCCTTAAATGATAATGAGGTGCATGTCTCCTTAAATGACAATGAGGTGCATGTCTCTTTAAATGATAATGAGGTGCATGTCTCTTTAAATGATAATGAGGTGCATGTCTCCTTAAATGATAATGAGGTGCATGTCTCCTTAAATGACAATGAGGTGCATGTCTCTTTAAATGATAATGAGGTGCATGTCTCTTTAAATGATAATGAGGTGCATGTCTCCTTAAATGATAATGAGGTGCATGTCTCCTTAAATGACAATGAGGTGCATGTCTCTTTAAATGATAATGAGGTGCATGTCTCTTTAAAGGATAATGAGGTGCATGTCCCTTTAAATGATAATGAGGTGCATGTCCCTTTAAATGATAATGAGGTGCATGTCTCTTTAAATGATGATGAGGTGCATGTCTCTTTAAATGATAGTGAGCAACTGCTCAAACACCCCCCTCCCTCTCTTCTGTGCATTGGTGGACAGTATACAAAAGCTGAGGGTGGAAATATGCTAATATGGGAAATATGCTAATACAGGAAATATGCTAACACAGGACAGTCCGTCAGCGGTCGTGGGCTCAGAAAATCCAAAACGGCTTGATTATTGAGTGTTTTGGCTTTTTGAGAATTAAAAAGGAGTGAATGGATTTTTTCATTGTATGGTGGTTTCCACACACTGCAAAGACACATTTATATGCAAACACAATATAAAGAGAATTGTGCACCCGACGACCCCTTTAAACAGTATTTCTCAGAGAACAGAGGTGTTCTTGTGGGTCGAGTTTACACCGGAGATTCCCGGCGAGAGGAGACGAAACTTGTTCTTGCAGAAGAGAACGGTAACACTGTCTGGACGCATCAAAGCTGTAGTCAGGATCAGACGGATTACATCAGAAATAGTGTCTGCGCTCGCATAGACCACGTCACTGATGAGAACGGTTTGCTTTAGACGTGACTCGTCTGTGTAAAACAGTCTGAGTCTTTAATTCAGTGTTTGTTTCTGTTAGCTTTCACAATGACATCCAGACATGATATCAAAACTGACATCACTAAACAATCCCTTCTTTTTTTCTGGAATAATAAAAAGAGAACTTCCTGTTTGCTGATTGACTGCAGTTTGTGATAAGCTACCGAACAGTTTCAGTGTTCAGTCATAAATATTCTCATGGCGTCTCTGCTCCCTGTGAAACTGATGACGTGATGATACTGCAACTGGCCAGGCTAATCAAATTTGCTATTTGGCATTCAGTGACATTCTTTTTTTAGTGATATGTAATAATAATAATAATAATAATAATAACAAACAGAAAAATAATCAACGTTAATCACATTCTATAATGAACAAAGACAGGTAGTTATTTACAGATTGATTCGCTGAAAGCATTGTTCTGTGCATCCACTGCACAGTTGTGAACCGGCCTGTTTTTGAGAGGGTTCGGGAAAACAGTCTTCGTTGTTGCTGTTTCACTTGATGACACTAGTAGAAGCTCAATAAGGTCACTAGTTTGTCTATAAGAAGTTACTGTACTAGTTAGACTACACACACGTGAATAGAGTGCTGCAGGGATGTCATATTTCTGTAAGCCAAAGATCACAAACCAGTTTGCTGTTCCTGTTCCATCGTCCTGAGGTCAATGGGTTTTCGGTTCATACGGTGTGTGGTTAACACAGGCTCAAGATGTTTTCATGTTTTATTCTTTGACATAAAATAAATTAGTGTAATGTCATTTTTGAAGCTTTTACTTGTAAAAGGCGACTGCTAACAAGTGTCTAACTTGGACTACGGATGGCATCATCACATTGATGTGTGTTCCTTTATTGGTAGTTTTATTGATATTTTTCTTAGTTTTATTCTTTCGAGGCTGAGTAGAGACCCCGACATGATTGCTTTGGGTGTACAGTAGTATATATGAAAAGCGCTTTATAAATGCCTCATTCATTCTGTTCTGTACAGCACTTTGGTCAGCCTTGGTTGTTTTTCAAAGTGCTTAATAAGCACAAAAATATGCTAATACAGGAAATAAGCTAATACGGGAAATATGCTAATACGGGAAATATGCTAATACGGGAAATATGCTAATACGGGACAGTCCGTCAGAGGTCGTGGGCGGAGAATGAACAATATGACATCATATTGCTCAGAAAATCCAAAATGGCTTGATTATTGAGTGTGTTTAGGCTTTTTCTGGTAAAGATCTGAACGAGCTAGCTTCTCTAGCCCTTACTGCAATTCTTCCTTCTATTTCTTAACCCGACATACGATACGTTCAGATTGTCAGTCCAAAAAAGCACATGAAATCCGTTTCAAGACTTTCTCACGCCACGTAAAATGTGAACGTCAGACGTTGTTATAGTGAACATGCTGAAAGTCGCTGCCGAAACAAGGCTGTGTTGTTGCAAAGTGCCGGACGAGCAGAACATTATTATTTTTGAAACCGGCGTGGGAAAAAGCTGTGCATGCCAGCCTCCTGCAGTTCTGCAGCTCGAGACGCAGTCGTCCAGCGCGGCTACACGTTTACATGTTGTAAAGTTTAAATAAGACAACATCTTTATTGCAAATGCAAACCCCTCCATCAACGCAACGTCATTGCCATATAGCCAAAGAGCTGGACACACACATCGGATCTGAACAGTGGCGATACACAGTGTGGACTTCATTTTAGATCAGATTCCAATCGGATACTAAGATAATCGGATTTGGACTGACAGTGTGAATGTAGCCATAGTGAACTACTTTACGTCGACGTTTTAGCCATAGTCAACGCTTCATTTACACATGCGGCTGATGCTGTGCCTCTCTCAACCACAAACGCCTCCTTTCATCAGTTTTTGCACTCTTCTCTTTATCTTTTGGCAGTCTATAGAACCAAAACTCGACCATTTTTCAGCAGCAATAATCAGCCAAATTTGCGAGTCCGCTCAGTTCAGTGGCATTGTTTACGTTCAGCGCCTCCAAAATGGCCAACATCCGGAACGTGTAGTGAAAACCCTCTATAGAAACACATAATTCCGAAGACGTGAACATCTTTGACTGAATGTCACTTATGATAATTACAGAATGAACGCAGAATTACCTAGTCTCTTCATCAGTTTAAAACCAAGTTTCCCATCATCCGAATGGCTGAAGGCCAGAGACAGTCTCATACCAGTCAAAGTAGCAGTGCCCTCCACTGGTGCCGTCATGCTGTCCGTTATCCGCCGACTCCAGATCTACGCCGAGATGGTAGTCGGGAGAGTTCCTCATGTTGCCCAGGAAGCGTAAGGTACCGGTGCTGATCCGTCCCGAGGGTAAGATGATCCGGACCCTGTGCCCGATCTTTAGATCCAGGGGAGAGTGGGGAACAAACACTCGATGAGGTCCACCTCCACTCCTCCAAGACCTTACACTGAAGAAAAAGTCAAAACATGCAACACTTAACCAAATGCAACTCGTTAAATGTATCAATGATTGTTACACAGGAATTCTTGATTCTGATTGGCCAATCACTGCATTTCAGAGTCGATTTATTACACAGTTCTCTGGAACACTTGATTGTGACAATGACAGGGAAGAATAAACATGTCAATCTTAAAGGTGCATTGTGTAATATTTAGGAGGATAAGTTGACAGAAATGCAATATCATATAAATAATTATGTTTTCAGTGGTGTATAAAGATCTTATATAATGAACCGTTATGTTTTTATTACCTTAGAATGAGCCATTTCTATCTACATACACCAGTTCCCCTTACAGCGACATGTTTCTACGGTGGCCCTAAACGGACAAACACGTTTCGTCACTATGTTGTTCTTCGTGCAAAGAAGCTGTTAAAGTCAGTGAATAAAACACTGACACAATGATGAACAAGTAACAATAATATTCGCAATAACATAGTGTTTTACTGAATAATAAAGTAAACCTAATTTCTTAATTTACCTTTGTAAAGAAACCTCATTGCTAAACTGGCTACTCTCTGCTGTCTCAGACTACGACATCACTTCCTGTCGGCCACCTTAACTTCTGTTGGGTGCAATTCGCAACCTCACCACTAGATGCTGCTAAAAGTTACACACTGCACCTTTAAAACATAATAAACGAGACCTGATGTTAGACATGACAGAAGTGGCTCTGGAGTCTGATGGGCCGGTAACACCATAACTAAGCAATCCCATGTCAGGTCCCTTCTGCTGGTGAATCTGTCTGAGACTCAGACCACCTATGGAGAGTCGAAGACATGGTCTAAGTTTTTCCATTCATTTACATTTCCCTTACACCGTGTGCTGACCAGACATGACGTGGTGACACGATAAAAGCCGCCTTTTCCATGATAATCAGAGTTTTTGTCCTAACCAGCCGCCTGGAACAACAACATTGTGCTTTATTTAATGTTAAAGGCATCTAATGTGATTTTAAATTTCATTTTGTGTGACATTTATAGCCTTACTGAGAGCAACAAGGGATCACTTCAGATGTTAATCTGACTTTTTCCGTGTTTAAGGGTTATAATCTTCTACCAACCCAGAAAACGTGAAAAGTGAAACCCAGTAACTGTGTTTTGGCGAGTCTTTCTCTGCAAGCATGACAAAAAATAAGCCGATCAGATTTGGCTCTCCTTCTGACGTATGAAGATCTTATTATAATATTGCCGGCCCTTAATTTGCACGTTTACACACACATTTGGTTTCGCAAGCGACAACAGAGAGCAGTTGTAACGCACTGGCAGAAGATCCAGCAGAGCCTGAAGCTGGTGTGTGGTTGAGCACAGACGAGCACTGAACACTATTGACCAGAACATGTCACCGCTGTCTTATAAACACCTCAGGAACTGTGCACACTTGTGTAGAAGTTCAACATGATGATGAGATGATCAGTGTACCTCCACAACATTCAAATGTCTCCACTAACATTTAGAAACGTGTAAAAGTGAAGCTCTGAGTCTCTCTGTAAGGCTGCACTCGCTACTGGTTATTCTGGGATTCTGGATGAGTGAGATCGGCCTGTATCTGAAGCTCAAGTGAAGGCTCCGCCCTCTTCTGGACAGAGACGGAGCTGCAGCTCATTTGCATTTAAAGGGACACACACACAAAAACGGCATGTTTTTGCTCACACCCAAAAAGGGGCAAATTTGACAAGCTATAATAAATGATCTGGTATTTTGAGCTGAAATTACACAGACACATTCTGGGGAAACTAGATTTATATTACATCTTGTGAAAAGAGGCTTAATATGTCACCTTTAAATTAAATGAAAGGAAACAAGAAGATTCAGGCTCACTCAATTGATTGCTTCTGTGACTCGGCAAGTAATTTTATTAATGTGAAAATGGTGTAATATTAATAGAGAGGCTCCGCCCACACGCTCTTCTGATTAGCGTCTTGTAGTCGTGTCACATGATCTGGTGTGGAGAGACTAAAATGCTTGTCGCTGGAATTGTATCCCATCGCGTCTGGTTAGGACACAGTGTTACACCAGGGCACTTTTGACATCCAGTCCACCAAAGGAATATGAAACTCTTACTAGAACATTCATGTTTCCTCTCCTCAGAATCCAGTCCGTTCTCCAACCCGGACTCTACAAAGACCTCGTTTGTATCATCTGAATCTGTGTCTCTGTGCAGCAGTCCAGACCTCACCAGAATCTCAGCGCTCAGCTGAAAAGATCACATCACCCAATTGAAATGCAAGTTAAAAATGTTAGGCTTCCGCCAGGCGCTTCAATTAAACAGATTGTTAACATACTTAAAAAAATTGAAATATCTCATAAAACATGAAGACATTTCTCCTTGTCTGAAACCTTGTGTGTTCACACACTGCAAAAAAACTGGTAATTATAGGACTGGTATATGACGATAGGGGAGAGCGGGGCACAACCTAACACATTTTGGTTTTGGCTCAATTATTTAAAAAATAATTAAGTTAGATTCTTTTTTTTTTTACGCAAACAACATACACATCTCTGCAACAAATGAACACTTAAAGTTTTTTTCTAGAACCTTCCATTTTCGTACAGTTGCACTGAAAGTGACAGAAGTGCAGATGTCACAGCTTACCCCATATGTGGGGTTAACTGTAACACACAGAGGGGTTCGCTGTAACACGTGTGTAGCACACATCATTCAGTACTATTTTATCTGTATAGTTTGATATTGTTTGTGCATCTTATGGATATATATCCATACATCCATCCCTCATCCAATCATCCTTCTATTATGGATCAATATAGAGATATAGGAAAGGGCTGCACAGTTCGCGTTCGTCATTACGTTGTGCGTCAAGTTCAAGGGTCACCGTCTGCCGGAA
The DNA here is from genome assembly GCA_030578275.1 of Meda fulgida. Lineage (NCBI taxonomy): Eukaryota > Metazoa > Chordata > Actinopteri > Cypriniformes > Leuciscidae > Meda > Meda fulgida. The sequence continues at coordinate 35,064,998 of CM060631.1, read as the reverse complement.
GCTAGTTAATTTAGTCAATAAAGTTTTAAATATGGATACTTTTCTTACACGAATGCATCGCTTCGCTTCAGAAGGCCTTTATTAACCCCCAAAAGAGCCGTTTCCAGCACTTTTATCACGGATGAATGCGCTTCTATGGACTTCCAAAAAAATATACCCATTGATTCCCATTATAAAGCTTGGAAGAGCCAGGACATTTTTTAATATAACTCTGATTGTGTTTGTCTAAAAGAAGAATGTTATATAGGTCTAGGGTGAGTAAATCATGGGCTAATTTTCATTTTTGGCTGAACTACCCCTTTAAGGGCCAGATTTACTAACAGCTTACTCCATCTGCACAAACCCTCTTTTGCCAAAACTACCGCCAGGATTTATTAAAGACACAGTGAAAAATTTGCGCTGAAAAGGCCTGGACACAGTTATTTTTACGGCTGACCTTATTGCATATCTATTGCTCACACTTTAAATGAGAACTTTTTAAATACTATCTAAGTAAAAATAAGTACAGTGCACATATTGTGTTGATGTTGAATTGCAGAAGTGCTGCTGTTGATGTGGATACGGGTACGGTTAGGGACTGTCTGCTGGTATGAGTAGGGTTAAGCTTAAGTTAATGGGTAAGGGAGGGTAATTATAGATGCAATTACAGAAAATAATTACAGATGTAATTATATTTGGGTAGTTTTAAATATAAGTACAACGTAAAAACCTGTGTGTACACAATAAGTGCATTGTATCAAATTATTAATTTAAATGTTAGTACATTTTAGTACACATAACATAACGTTGGACCTGTGCATTTGTAGAAGTTTGCCTCTCAGACACAACATTTATGGGAGGATTATTTACTGCAACCTTTGAGCATTGCTATTCCAGTTGCCAACCCCATCAATTACCTAACGAAGCAGTTATACTCATTATCAAAAACACGTGCATACTACATTTGCATTTAAACAAAGGGCTACGCGATCAAAGCCGCAGTCATGTGTCACAGGTGTTCCTTATAATGGATTTGTGAGTTAGATTCATTTGTGAAACATTATTAGACGCACATACCTGGCCCCTCAGATCAGTTTGTCTCCTTCGCAGCTCCACAAACCGCATCTCCCATGATGCTCTCTGCTGTGCGATCTCTATCTTCAGCTCCTGGATCTCCCCTTCAGCCTTTAACAGTCTCTTGTGCAGGCGTTCGCGCTGAGCACAGTTTTCTGCTCCGGCCTTCTTCTCAGAGGCCGTATTCACATCTGTCCCTGTGCGGACTACGGATTTATGAAAGGCTTAATATTTTGATGAATGCAAATCAAAAGCTTGATAGGATAGTTCACCTAAAAAATTTTAAACAATAATTTTCTCACTTGCATGTCGTATGAAACCTCTATGGTTTTCTTGTGGAACACAAAAATCTGTATTTTTTTTTAAAATACCTTAATATACAATGAATGTCAGTGTTGTTTAGGATGGACAAAAACATTCTTCACAATATGATGTTCCACAAGAGAAAGAAAGCCATAGATGTTTTGTAAGAGAGGAGGTGCAAGGAATCAATGACAGAATGTTCATTTTCCCTTTAATCTATTTTCCCAATGTGATTTTTCATACAAAACTAGCCTGCCATCTCTTGGACAGGTATAGACATAACATGTTTCTTGCATATAAATCATCTAACATTTACAGATAACTCATCCACATGTTATGATGTATTGGTAGAGTTAAAACATTTACCTTACAATTGTAAAACAATCAGCAGATATTGCATATAAGACAGTATCCTGACTGCTGACTCCTTGATGTTTGTATTTACCTGTGGTCAGTTTCGGGTCAGTATCTGCTGCATGCTCCCTCCACGGGCCAGATTTTACAGCACAATATGGGCTGACCTACAGTACAAACAAATAACATTTGATTTAATTGACCAGTAATAACTGGAATAGGCTATATTTATACACATCAGCATTAAAGAGGATCTATTATGGGTTTTTTATCTGTCTTCAGTGTGTGCTGTTGCTGTTTGATCACGTAAAGCTGCAGTTCTTCTCTATATCAGCGTCAGTGTTTCTGAACTCCTGAAACGCCTCCATTGTAGTCTTGAGATTCTTCAAGGGACGAACTCATCACAATATTCCTCATTATAATAATTAATATGCAGAAAAAAGGGGTGGGGCCTGGTTGAGTTAGTTAGTAGTGTGTTAAACTGGTGGTTATGGTAAGAGGCAGGACATTTCCCAAACACACACACGAAGCGCTCGACCAATCACAGCACACTGCTCCAGCTGACCAATCAGAGCACAGTGTGCTTTTCAGGAGGAGGGGCTTCATAGAGACAGGAAGTAAACAGAGCGTTACTGACAGACTGGGAAGAGAGGAGCCGCAATAATGGAGAATATGAGGAAATAATCAACATTACAGCAGGAAAACCTGTTCTAGTAGAGCCTGAAACATCATCAAGACCTTGAAGAAGGGCCAACGCTATCTCACGACCAATTCATATGAATTAATACGAGTGAGTAAAGTGTGTCTGATTCATACGAATTCGTACGATTTGTCTAAACCCCAGTGACGGTTAGGTTTAGGGGCGGGGTCAGGGGTAGGTCGTTTGTACGAATTTATACGAATTGGGCAACTAAAAATATGTACGATTTAGCAAAAAAGGAATTAGCCACATTGTAAAATTGCCGTGAGATGGGGTTGGAAGGGCATAATAGGTCTTCATTAACTGAAGAGTACACAATCACCCAGAAAAACCTCCATGTGCACAACAGGCCCTTGAGAGTCCAGGCGACTGCTGACCACACACACGTAGCCATTTTACGGAGATTTCACATGGTGCCTGCAATACAGACATGGAATTAATTCAAGCATAATTCTGTATATTAAGTCCTCAAATTCTGACTCAGGTTTTAAGACTCATGACTAGAGTGACTGCCAACCGCTGTGGCTTCGAATCTCTTCTGCTGTTCACTTCTGCAAAAACATTGAAGCCGATAAATACCTTGATACAGCAGGTGAATGATTCAGTGTCTGAATAAAGATCCCGGTGTAACTTCAGTGGATATAAGAGTGTGTGTTGGTTTGTTTCTCTTCAGCTGGTCATCCGACGTTCACAGACCAAGACTTCAGCAGACGCAGCGAGCCTAGAGACGTAATCCTGTGTAATCTGATTAGTGGCCGGGTTACGTGCTCCTCTTGCGTCCCATCATGCTAATTTTGGTTCCTGATCCTATTTTTCCCAAGTCCATATATCTGTGTATTGCAGTGGTATGATCCGGGACCCTCAGATTCCTCTAAAACAAGCCCCAATCTAACAAGATGCTTCTGCTTGACTGAAATAAGCTTTAAAATCCAGAGTATCCAGTGTCACGGAGGGCAAATCATCCATAGACCTGCAGGACAGGCCTGTATATTCTTCATCTGTTTAACAGGAATATTTAGATATATTTAGATCACCCCTTAAAACAAAACAAACAAAAAAAATAACAAACTGCAAGTCTTGGACACTATCACTGGTGATTCAATCACTAAAAACAGCAGGCCATTCTTTAATGCAAATGTGCAATAGTGATGTTAAAAGATCAGTTCACAGGTGTGATCATGTCACATAACACCATGAGGCAAACTGATGCTAACTCATGCCAAGCCGGTCACACTAAATGTGTCTCTACAGCACGCAGTGTGTTTATCCTGCTATTTATACGCCAAAATGAGTTTTTACGTGCGCATGGGTTGGTTAGGGTAGGTTTAGTAGTGGTGTGGGTGCGTGTGTATTATACGCATGGGTAGGATTATTAGTGTGGGGTGTGTGTGTATTACACGCAATGAACTGCGTATCAAATGCACACAAAATCTGTGTATCATACGCACGTAAAAACTCATTTTCATGTATAAATTGCGCGATAAACACAATGTGTGCTATAGAGACACATTTAGTGAGAGCAGGCTGGTCATTCACAGTCTGGGGGAAAACCATATATTAATGAGTTATTTATCATTTATGTAGTTACACTTGCAACAAGATGATTATTTGAACATTAATTAGAATTTCGTAATAAAACAGATTCTAAAGCTGTGTAACTTTTTTGTTGTTCAAATCAACAACATTTAAATACTGAATCAATCCATTGTGAATCCTTCTGTCATCAATGTTTTTGTCTTACCCTGATCTGGTAAGCCTTTGTGGAGATCTTTTCATTAGGAATGTTGTAGCGCTGTACTGGAATTAAATTTTCAAGAAACTGCTGTGTATTGGTTTATCACTTCAAAACTAAAAGACTTCTTCACTAGTGCTTTAATCCTGCCACTAGATGGCAGAAGTATTCATTCCACATTCCTGGTTTTAAACTAGAAATAATAAAGTTCAAATGTCTGCAGGATATATCTTCTAAAATGCATTCTGTGCCACAGTTACTGTTAATAAAAAAATACATTGAAATTATGAAATGATCATATGGACTAAAATATGTTCTGTGAATTCTCATCGACACATTATTTCTAAGCACTTTTTTGAATAACGAGGTAATTTAAGGAAATATTTATATTACAGCATATAGCATACTTTCGGAAATATGCATTGGTCAAGCTCAGACATGCTAAACTTTACTGGTTATAACTTTATCTACACAATGGCAAGAAACAGGGTGGAAAACCATAGGTATTATCAGATTTACTGTTTCTTCTCTTTTTTTAGAGTGAGACAAACTATATCACAAAACAGCACATAATTCATCAAATACATTTAGTTTGTGCTACTGTTTTCTGCACATTTATGTCCCTTCCAGATGTAACGTATCAAAACCTTTGAGAAGAAAGATATTCCTGCAAAAGCGCATCAGAATGGTCATCATTTTAAATGTAAAAGTGCCAGTGAGACATAAGTGCTAACTTTACCCACGACTGTAATCTGCACCTTTTGTGCACCTTTTGAATTGAAAATATATTTAATAATAATTCGTATTGTATTTCATAGTTGTATCTGTAAACAGAGTGAAGACAAAGAATTGGCTGAACAGATTTCAGCACATCAGACATAAGTTTACAATACATTTGAGAGTTTATGATTATTACAAGGCCAAACTAATGTTATTAAAGTTGGTAACACTTTAGAATAATGGTCTGTCATTAATATTCAGGAAGTAATGCAGGAAAAATGAGTATAGCACTAGATTAATTACTGAATTAACTAGCCTCATCAAGAACTATTAGCAAATTATAAAGAATTATCAATTAATTACAAATAAGTCAAGTGTTACCTAGTCACTCTTCAAGAACTATCGCCTTTATTTTAATGTGAATTTTTGTATCACTTTAAATGGTCCAGATCACTAGTAGTTCTTAAATATTTGAGTCATTATTAGTGATGCACAGTGTGACCATGTTCATTGCTCAGATATGTTAATGTGGTGATTGGTAATTCTTTATAATAAAGAGGCTAATTTCATTCAGTAATTATTGATGACCTAATAAAGAAATATCTCAGTCCCAACTTTTCTATTAGTTCATCGTGTTTCCTTGTGTAGTTACCTATAAATGATGGACCGATATTATAAAGTGATAACTAAAAGGAAAGGAAGAGCCTACATACATTTTTAGATTAATATTTTATCTAATAGGAAAAATGATGGGAACATGAAAAAGCAGTATGCATATTCATATTTTCCTATCTGGTCGTGTTATTACAGTATGACCTTCCATTCAGCATTTCATTGTTGCAAACATATTTTCACCCGCATTGAGGCGGGTTTGTTTAGGAAGAATTCATCAATCCCTCCGGACACATGTGTTTATCCATAATAACATGTAAAGCGTGATTCCACTTCTGTTTGAACATGTCCTTGTTGCATGTCGCAATGAAAGGCTCATTTTCCATTCAAATGTGAATTCTGATGTTGATCCTGAGGTTTTAAAGGAAATCGGAGCTTAAATCACTGCGACTGATTGTTCTGTGTAAATAGTAGTCGGCTGTGTATTTTTGGATTGTCAGAAATGGGATGGGTGGAAAATGGCCTGGTGTAAACAACAGTGTAATGTTACCTCTGTAACTGGCACTCTGGGGAGCGTTTATATCTTAAAGTGAAAGTTCACCTAAAAAAAATGAACATTCGCAAACACTTCATTTCGATGCTCCACTTTAGTTACTGACTATAAACTTGTCCACTTATAACACCTATCCTAACAGTCTAATACTCTGATGAGAGTTAGCTGACACGTTGCAAAGTTAGTTTCGTAGTTAGTATATGTCTGAACTATATTTTGATCATTCGTGCATCATTTACTCAACTGTCTTAAACCAAAGCCCCTTTAAGGCAAGTCATTTTCCCCAACAGCTTAAGTATATGTACAGCTCTTTCAATGGGCAAACATCAAATTCTCCAATGCTGTGATTAAATTTCATGTTTGAAATCACCAATGAAAATTTTTGTAAGCATATCCTGGTCACTCTTTCCCATAAAATGAAAATGAAAGTGGACTGTGTCTAAGATTATAAAAAACACATATCACTTGCATGTTTAGCACATGTGCACATGAGACTTGTGCTCTTGTAATTGTTGTTATTTTTTATGGTGCTTTTTTGTGATTTTGCAGCTTGACCAACGCTATCTCACGACCAATTCGTACGAATTCGTACGATTGATTAAAAAGTGGCTAATTCGTACGAATTAGTACGACCTCACTCGTACGAATTCGTACGATTTGTCTAAACCCACGTGATGGGTAGGTTTAGGGGCGGGGTCAGGGATAGGTCATTCGTACGAATTCATACGAATTGGCCAAAACGTCAAATATGTACGTTTTAGCCCAAATCGTACTAATTCGTACGAGTGAGGTCGTATGAATTCGTACGAATTAGCCACCTCGTAGAATTCGTACGAATTCCCGTGAGATCGGGTTGGCTTGACGGCACATTAGGTTTCCATTAGGCTGTTCTTCAGAAATGCATCTTTTCAGCTGGTCTGGAGAGTAGATGGATGTGCATTCATGACGTGTCACATATTCCTGTGCTGTGACTCTCAGGGGTTTCATTAGTTCACTCCCCGAACACCTGTCCACAGAGACACAAGAGCCATGCAGGCTTTTGTGTTCAGACGTAATGAGCCATCTTTCAGGTCATGTCCTCTCATTCACTTCAGTTATGAATTACATTGTTATATATGACTGAGCACTTTCATTCAAAGCACTGTGTTTGCTGTCTTCTGTCATGGCGAATATGTCACATTAATCTGGATAAATGCCATTTTCATGTACAGTGGTGGCCTAGTAAAATTTGACATCTGCACCCTTTATTTAAATATTATTCTAAATGTGGTAAAGATTTTGTAGTTAATTGAATAGTTGAGTTTGGAGTCCATTGTTTTATATCTGATAATAACACAATGAAACATGACTAATTGTGTGACATCATTGTTGTCCAGGCTGTCATACAAAGATATTATGAACACATGCAAAAGCAAGAGAATAAAAGCAAGCAAATATTAATAACTAATTGTGATGTAGTCAATGTTTGCTTTTCCCTGTCAGCTATTTGATTTCTGTGCATTTTTTTTGTTTGCATAGTCAAATAAAACCTGTAGCTGTAGTTTGCCAATTAATTTAGTCAGATAAATACCTTAACTAAGTGTAGTTTAGAGTTTCGTTCTTGCCTCATATTTAAAATATTTTAAAAAATAGAAAATATTTTCCTCATATTTTGATGGTTTAATCAAACTTGTAGGGTCATTAAAAACAAACATCCCCTCCAGACATCACCACGTTGTGACACTACTGTACTATAAAGGTACTTAAAATATATTTATACTATAAATTATACTACAAAACACACACACACACACACACACACACACACACACACTGTAAAAAATAAGTACGTTGGTATCTTGAGGATTTATTTTTACCTGATCTAAAAATATTTAACAAGAAAATTGTTGGTACTTTTTAGTTCATATAGGATGTTCATATTTTATTAAATTTATTAGTAATTATATTCCTGCAGAATAAACAGATAAAAATGCGGTCGATTCCCAGGAAATGTATGAACCTTGAATGCAATGTACAGTAAGTCGCTTTGGATAAAAGTGTATGAAAATTAAACTATTGTTAATTGTGATTATACATTTATATTATTTTATTTATTTATTTATTTAATGACCATTGTAACAAATGAAGTTAAATGGAAAGTTATTTGCCTGTCTCTTGCCATGACCATATCATTTGATTATTTTTTACTGCAGTTTAACGATTATGCATTTGTCTGGAAGTGCAGTGCAGTAATTATGAAAATGAGCGCTGCGATGCAAACGTGTCCCCCTGCCTGCACAATGGAAATGCAAAGCCACATATTTGAGAGCAAAATTTTGCAGATGACAGAAACATACTTTGCTCACTACAAATGAAGGGCTTATTCCGAGTCATTTCAAAGAAAAAAAATTCTTATGTTGATCTTTAAAGTTTTATTACAGTTATTTCTGAGGAATCCTGTTATAATGACTTTTAAAATGTTGATGTTTAATAGTATTTGCTATTTTTTTGAACAATTAGGTCAAGTTCTACGTCTAAATGACATAGAGGTTTGGGTAAGCTGTGCCATAATTTACTTATGTTGTCCTGGTCAAGGAGAAAGTAATAAAAAAATACATTTCATTTGATTTAGGATGCCTACGATCAACTTATCTACGACAAAGTAATGCCCACATTCTGCCAGAAAGTCTTTACAAAAAAGATCTGGTAACACTTTATTTCAATGGTCCACTTTAGACATTCTACTGACTACTTTGCAACTTCATACATAGTTATTCTAGTCAAGTCAAGTCATCTTCATTTATATAGCGCTTTTAACAATGTAGATTGTTTCAAAGCAGCTTTACAGAGATAAACATAATTTAAGGTAACAGAGATTGTTTTGGCTTTATAGCGGCTCTTGAATAATGTTATTTTCCAGCTAAAGTTAGTTTTGATTGATTCACTTCCGTCAAAATTATAATTTGTTATTAAATTAGGGGCCGCTAAGACAACGCCGTTCTACTAACCTAAACCCTAACCTAACAGTCTACTAATACTCTAATACTCTATTGTTAAGCTACTTGTATTTAGTAGAATTTCTAAAGTGGACCAAGTTTAACTAGAGATTTTATAGAAGAATACTTCTGTCGGGACCACTATCGTCAAAAACAATTGGCAATTGCACAGTTAGGATTGGCGGTATGGTTCTGTTCTGGGCAAGAACTCCCTGCGCTTCATGCAGCCTAGCATGGGTAAGAGCAATAACCCCCTCAGGGTAAACAGAACAGAATCAACATGAATGTTTTACAGATATCATTAATTCAAGATTTAAAGTACAACATAATTCAAGAATTTGTTCTGATTCAAGGGGAATAAAAATGTAAAATCCTGCCAGAGACAGGAGGAGCTGGGGAGGGAGGAGGGTAATCCTGACTGAGACAGATGGAGCTGGGGAGGGAGGAGGGTAATCCTGACAGAGACAGGAGGAGCTGGGGAGGGAGGAGGGTAATCCTGACTGAAACAGGAGGAGCTGGGGAGGGAGGAGGGTAATCCTAACTGAGACAGGAGGAGCTGGGGAGGGAGGAAGGTAATCCTGACTGAGACAGGTGGAGCTGGGGAGGGAGGAGGGTAATCCTGACAGAGACAGGAGGAGCTGGGGAGGGAGTAGGGTAGTCCTGACTGAGACAGGTGGAGCTGGGGAGGGAGGAGGGTAATCCTGCCAGAGACAGGAGGAGCTGGGGAGGGAGGAGGGTAATCCTGACTGAGGCAGGAGGAGCTGGGGAGGGAGGAGGGTAATCCTGCCAGAGGCAGGAGGAGCTGGAGAGGGAGGAGGGTAATCCTGACTGAGGCAGGAGGAGCTGGGAAGGGAGGAGGATAATCCTGCCAGAGACAGGAGGAGCTTGGGAGGGAGGAGGGTAATCCTGACTGAGACAGGAGGAGCTGGAGAGGGAGGAGGGTAATCCTGCCAGAGGCAGGAGGAGCTGGGGAGGGAGGAGGGTAATCCTGCCAGAGGTAGGAGGAGCTGGGGAGGGAGGAGGGTAATCCTGCTAGAGGTGGGAGGAGCTGGGGAGGGAGGAGGGTAATCCTGACTGAGGCAGGAGGAGCTGGGGAGGGAGGAGGGTAATCCTGCCAGAGGCAGGAGGATCTGGGAGGGAGGAGGGTAATCCTGACTGAGACAGGGGAGCTGAGGAGGGAGGAGGGTAACCCTGCCAGAGGTAGGAGGAGCTGGGGAGGGAGGAGGGTAATCCTGCCAGAGGCAGGAGGAGCTTGGGAGGGAGGAGGGTAATCCTGCCAGAGGCAGGAGGAGCTGGGGAGGGAGGAGGGTAATCCTGACAGAGACAGGAAGAGCTGGGGAGGGAGGACGGTAATCCTGACTGAGACAGGTGGAGCTGGGAAGGGAGGAGGGTAATCCTGCCAGAGACAGGAGGAGCTGGGGAGGGAGGAGGGTAATCCTGACTGAGACAGGAGGAGCTGGGGAGGGAGGAGGGTAATCCTGATTGAGACAGGAGGAGCTGGGGAGGGAGGAGGGTAATCCTGATTGAGACAGGAGGAGCTGGGGAGTGAGGAGGGTAATCCTGACAGAGGCAGGAGGAGCTGGGGAGGGAGGAGGGTAATCCTGCAAGAGACAGGAGGAGCTGGGGAGGGAGGAGGGTAATCCTGACTGAGACAGGAGGAGCTGGGGAGGGAGGAGGGTAATCCTGACTGAGACAGGTGGAGCTGGGGAGGGAGGAGGGTAATCCTGATTGCGACAGGAGGAGCTGGGGAGGGAGGAGGGTAATCCTGCCAGAGGCAGGAGGAGCTGGGGAGGGTGGAGGGTAATCCTGACTGAGGCAGGAGGAGCTTGGGAGGGAGGAGGGTAATCCTGACTGAGACAGGAAGAGCTTGGGAGGGAGGAGGGTAATCCTGACTGAGACAGGATGAGCTGGGGAGGGAGGAGGGTAATTATCCCCTGAGAAACGCGACAGCTGCTGATAATACTGAAGGAGCTTATATATGCATACGGTGATCTGCGTTGTATTCCTATAGGTAGACGTGGATCAGCCGAGAGTCAGCTGATGCGAGCTTGACTGACGTGACCTGCCAGAACTGACACTACGCTTGATTCATTTTTGTGACTGGCACTATGTATTAATATTTCAGCCTAAATCTATCAAAATTCTGTAATGCCTTGAAGAAAACTGTAATGACTTAAAAATTCTATTTATTGTATAGTCCCGTTCCAAAAGTCATATTTTGTATTATTTCACATTTATTTTCTTGAAGATGTCATAAACCAGCCAGGAAAGGGTTAAATAGTAAGAATGTTTTAATGTAGTAAAACAAATTGGGATCGCCGTATATGTGATAAACTCTTGGTAGAAGTACACTTCTTTCATGACAACTCTTGGAGATTTTGGCATGGTGATGACCATTTGAAAGGGAACGACTCGGTTACTTACATAACCTCGGTTCCCTGAGATAAGGGAACGAGTATTGCGTAGACGGCCGTGCTCTGGCACACACGACTCGGAGTTCGTCACTTCACGAAAAGAGTGAAACAAGTGTATTTTATAGGCAGAAGCTCGGCGGGCTATGCACCGATTGGTTCACGCAGTTACGCCGCTCTGCCATAGGTTTGTGCAGTTACCACTGACCAGCCAATAAGCGTACGAATAGCATCTGCACGATTATGGCTGTGCAGTAGCACTGCGTTATTATACAAAAAGGCTTGAGAATTCTGTTATTGCAGCTGCTTCTGCTGTTATTTTTGCTGTTATTGCTGCTGCTACTGTACAGGTCCTTCTAAAAAAATTAGCATATTGTGATAAAGTTCATAATTTTCCATAATGTAATGATAAAAAAATAAACTTTCATATATTTTAGATTCATTGCACACCAACTGAAATATTTCAGGTCTTTTATAGCCCAGGATGCTTCGATAGCGGCCTAAAGCTCATCCAGAGTGTTGGGTCTTGCGTCTCTCAACTTTCTCTTCACAATATCCCACAGATTCTCTATGGGGTTCAGGTCAGGAGAGTTGGCAGGCCAATTGAGCACAGTAATACCATGGTCAGTAAACCATTTACCAGTGGTTTTGGCACTGTGAGCAGGTGCCAGGTCGTGCTGAAAAATGAAATCGTCATCTCCATAAAGCTTTTCAGCAGGTGGAAGCATGAAGTGCTCCAAAATCTCCTGATAGCTAGCTGCATTGACCCTGCCCTTGATAAACACAGTGGACCAACACCAGCAGCTGACATGGCATCCCAGACCATCACTGACTGTGGGTACTTGACACTAGACTTCAGGCATTTTGGCATTTTCTTCTCCCCAGTCTTCCTCCAGACTCTGGCACCTTCATTTCCGAATGACATGCAACCACTGTGCAACAGTCCAGTGCTGCTTCTCTGTAGCCCAGGTCAGGCGCTTCTGCCACTGTTTCTGGTTCAAAAGTGGCTTGACCTGGGGAATGCGGCACCTGTAGCCCATTTCCTGCACACGCCTGTGCACGGCGGCTCTGGATGTTTCTACTCCAGATTCAGTCCACTGCTTCCGCAGGTCCCCCAAGGTCTGGAATCGGTCCTTCTCCACAATCTTCCTCAGGGTCCGGTCACCTCTTCTCGTTGTGCAGCGTTTTTTGCCACACTTTTTCCTTCCCACAGACTTCCAACTGAGGTGCCTTGATACAGCACTCTGGGAACAGCCTATTTGTTCAGAAATGTCTTTCTGTGTCTTACCCTCTTGCTTGAGGGTGTCAATGATGGCCTTCTGGACAGCAGTCAGGTCGGCAGTCTTACCCATGATTGCGGTTTTGAGTAATGAAACAGGCTGGGAGTTTTTAAAAGCCTCAGGAATCTTTTGCAGGTGTTTAGAGTTAATTAGTTGATTCAGATGATTAGGTTATAGCTCATTTAGAGAACCTCATCATGATATGCTAATTTTTTGAGACAGGAATTTTGGGTTTTCATGAGCTGTATGCCAAAATCATCAGTATTAAAACAATAAAACACCTGAAATATTATAGTTGGTGTGCAATGAAAATAAAACATATGAAAGTTTAATTTTTATCATTACATTATGGAAAATAATGAACTTTATCACAATATGCTATTTTTTTTAGAAGGACCTGTAATTGCTGCTGCTGTTATTGCTGTTGTTGTTATTGCTGTTGTTGCTTCTGTTATTGCTGCATCTGCAGCTACCAATACACGGCAACCAATCAGCTGTGCTCTTTAGAGAATGATGTAATTGCAAGCAGACTGAGGTAAGGACACGAGCCTGTACTATCTAGAGTTTCAGGACAGAAATGTCTAGATCCTTAATTCAACATCTTTGCAGCTTTAGAATGAAGTCTCATAACCCAACCATCTGGCTGGCAACAGCAGGTACAAAAGCTTGCTATCTATAGTTATCTTCAAGTAACAATACGCTGATTTCACGCAGCCGTTATTTTGAACTCAAAAGCGAGACTCCGGTGGGAAGAAAACCGTAAGTGTCGCCTTTATCAAAGGAGAGTCGCGAATGCGATGATGTATTGTTGTGTTTAATGTAGAAATGCGTTATTTAAAACTGTACATAAATTTCTTTCATACTTTAGACTATATACAGTGAAATTCATTTATAAAAAAAAGTTTTTTTAAATATAATTCAGAAAGTAAAAAAAGAAGCAGGATCGAACTATATACATATCCTATATTGGATATTAACATTCAATAGTGTAAAAGGCGGCAGCAGCTTCAGGTTGGTAGTCCAAGGCATTGTTGTCTATCTTTACTTCCAGGGTTCTTTCACTTTCTGTGAAGCCTCACGTTCGATTTCAAAATGCCGGCTGCATGAAATCAGCGTATAGGTATCTTCAGGAAAAGGGAATAGGTAAATGATTTTTTTGTTACCATGCCAATCCTCATCAAGAGACTGAGAAGTCTGCATATTTTCTAGTTTTTGGCCAAGAGCACAGTTTCAGAATCAGTGCTTAATTTTTTTTAGTCTTTGTGATAGAATCAGAGCAAAATCCTTTTAAACTGTTCAAAGATTAAAATGTTTTTGCAGAAAACATTCAAAAAATACACCACTTACTGTAGCTTGAATCGTTTTAATGATGTACCTGACCATAGTACAGCATAATCAAATAAACAAAGATTTAATTAATCATCAGAATTCAAACTAATCTTCAAACTGTCGATCTTTGTGCTACTAACATTCAGATTTGTCTTGACACACTTTCAGTTTCTTTTTGTTTTTGTTTGTTGTTAATAGTTGAACATCAGCTTTGCTTAGAGACTTTGACTATCAGTGTTTTTTAGTGACTTGGATATCTTGTTTTCCTAGGCCTAAAATCATACAGCATTTACCTCTAAACTCGACTCTCTTTCCGTTTGCCATCAGTTGTGCTTTCAGAGACACTTTTATTTATTTTATTTTATTTTTTATTGCTTTTTAGATTACATAACAAAGACTGTATATCAACACAAACTTCGACATAAACATTCACTCATTTACATACAGATAATCAAAAGAAAAGAAAGGGAAACAAATCAGTATATACACGTATATACACCAACAAATACATACACAAAAGACAAATTTTAATTAAGGCCTCGTAATACAAGACGCATCCAACAATACTTTTCTTACATATCTTCTAATATACAGGTCCTTCTCAAAAAATTAGCATATTGTGATAAAGTTCATTATTTTCCATAATGTAATGATAAAAATAAACTTTTATATGTTTTAGATTCATTGCACACCAACTGAAATATTTCAGGTGTTTTATTGTTTTAATACTGATGATTTTGGCATACAGCTCATGAAAACCCCAAATTCCTGTCTCAAAAAATTAGCATATCATGAAAAGGTTCTCTAAACGAGCTATTAACCTAATCATCTGAATCAACTAATTAACTCTAAACACCTGCAAAAGATTCCTGAGGCTTTTAAAAACTCCCAGCCTGTTTCATTACTCAAAACCGCAATCATGGGTAAGACTGCCGACCTGACTGCTGTCCAGAAGGCCATCATTGACACCCTCAAGCAAGAGGGTAAGACACAGAAAGACATTTCTGAACAAATAGGCTGTTCCCAGAGTGCTGTATCAAGGCTCCTCAGTGGGAAGTCTGTGGGAAGGAAAAAGTCTGGCAAAAAACGCTGCACAAGGAGAAGAGGTGACCGGACCCTGAGGAAGATTGTGGAGAAGGACCGATTCCAGACCTTGGGGGACCTGCGGAAGCAGTGGATTGAGTCTGGAGTAGAAACATCCAGAGCCACCGTGCACAGGCGTGTGCAGGAAATGGGCTACAGGTGCCGCATTCCCCAGGTCAAGCCACTTTTGAACCAGAAACAGCGGCAGAAGCGCCTGACCTGGGCTACAGAGAAGCAGCACTGGACTGTTGCTCAGTGGTTGCATGTCATTCGGAAATCAAGGTGCCAGAGTCTGGAGGAAGACTGGGGAGAAGGAAATGCCAAAATGCCTGAAGTCCAGTGTCAAGTACCCACAGTCAGTGATGGTCTGGGGTCCATGTCAGCTGCTGGTGCTGGCCCACTGTGTTTTATCAAGGGCAGGGTCAATGCAGCTAGCTATCAGGAGATTTTGGAGCACTTCATGCTTCCATCTGCTGAAAAGCTTTATGGAGATGACGATTTCATTTTTCAGCACGACCTGGCACCTGCTCACAGTGCCAAAACCACTGGTAAATGGTTTACTGACCATGGTATTACTGTGCTCAATTGGCCTGCCAACTCTCCTGACCTGAACCCCATAGAGAATCTGTGGGATATTGTGAAGAGAAAGTTGAGAGACGCAAGACCCAACACTCTGGATGAGCTTAAGGCCGCTCTCGAAGCATCCTGGGCCTCCAGAACACCTCAGCAGTGCCACAGGCTGATTGCCTCCATGCCACGCCGCATTGAAGCAGTCATTTCTGCAAAAGGATTCCCGACCAAGTATTGAGTGCATAACTGAACATAATTATTTTAAGGTTGACTTTTTTATATATATTAAAAACACTTCTTTTATTGGTCGGATGAAATATGCTAATTTTTTGAGACAGGAATTTTGGGTTTTCATGAGCTGTATGTCAAAATCATCAGTATTAAAACAATAAAACACCTGAAATATTTCAGTTGGTGTGCAATGAATCGAAAATATATGAAAGTTTAAATTTTATCATTACAATATGGAAAATAATGAACTTTATCACAATATGCTAATTTTTTGAGAAGGACCTGTACATCAGATATATCCCCATTGTTTTTATAAGAAAAGCATAAAGGGGTTCCAAGCATCTTCAAAAGCCCTATATCTGCCTTTGATAATATACGTTATTTTCTCCAACGACATATTCATTGCCATCTCCCCTTTTTCCAATGAAGCGCTATAAGACGCTTAGCTTGTACACATCAAGACAAACATATATTCTCTTCTTCTCAATTTAAGATTGCTAGGATATAAGTTAAATATAAACATTTTGGTTCAAGTGAAATTATAACATTGATTATTTTCTCTATCATAGTCTGCACTGCCTCACACAATCTCTTCACACTCCCATACACAATGAAAGAAAGAACCTTTACATGAATTGCATTTAGGACAGATGTCTGTAATTGTCAGAGTTGTTCGTCTGTCTTGTTGTGTTCCTTGTTGTCATCAGTCACATGTCTTCCTTGTTCAGTTTCCACACTCCTCGTTAGTCTTCAGGTTCATCACCTGTGTCTAATCCATCATCATTTCTTTCACCTGTGTCCAGTTAATGCTCCTTTGTTCAGCCTATATATATACCCTGTGTTCTCCCTCATTCTGGGTCCGGTCTCGTTGATGTATAGGGTGTTTTTGTGTTTCCTGAGTTTATTCTTATTAAATTCCTGTTTCTAGGTCCTCTTCGTCTTCCTACCAACAGGTTCCCTAACAGAAGACGGACCTTTTCAGCAGCATTATGGGTCATATAGATACGTTTCCAGAGATAAATCTGATTTAATTTTTTTTTTTCAATTCATGTAGGTGAGTCGTGAGAAGACGAGAAAAAACATAATAAATCTTAATTGAACAAATAATACCATTGGAAATTAGGGCACTGAAGCCCACCTCTATGGCAGATATAGAGATAGTCTAAATCTGGGCCATCTATTATTCCATATGAATTTAATAACAAGCCTCTTCAGTCTAGAAAATAAGGTACTTGGAGGTGCTAGAGGGATAGTCTGAAAAATATATAAAAATGTAGGCAATATATTAATTTTTAATATATTTATCCTCCGTATTACAGACATGGGTAATGAGGTTCATCGTTCAATTCACTGCTGCATTATCAAAAACAGAATCATAATTTATTACAACAACATCTTCCACCTTTGGGGTTATTTTAATATCCAAATATGTGAAGACTCTGGAAGTTTTTAAACATATTAACATTACTGATTTTCCTCATTCAACATCAAAATAGAAGCCTTTAAATTATTAATACTATAACCTGATATATTCCCAAATATCTCAATAAGATGCAGTAGAGCAGGAATAGATGTATCCAGCTTCTTTTAAAAACAATATCACATTGTCAGTAAAAATAGCTATTTTATGTTCAAAACCAGAAATTGTTATACCTTCGATATCTTTATTTCTTCTAATAGGCTTTATACACGATCGCTTCCGCGTTTTGTCTCAGCCCGTCAGTTACATCCGGTGCTGCGTCAGAAGCCGGTTTTGCATTAGGTGGAGATAATGGCAAATTACACTTGCTGTTTACAAAAACTTCCTGTGGTTAACGTGAATGATATTAACAACACTGTGAGGCAGTTAGCTGTCACACATAAGAGTGAAAAAGAGAAGGGCTTTAAATTATATATTTCAAGCTACATCGACAACTTTGAGGGTGAGTATTCTCTCATATCGTGCGAAATCCACCTAGCGAATCAGTTTCTAAAATCGCTGTCTCCGTTTCTGAGAAAATTAATTTTATTAAAGTTTTGTCGCTATACACTTTGCTATAGAACGTGCTATGCGGAAGTAAAGAATCTGGCTGAGATCCTACCGGACATAGACGAAGACATAGCAGAGGGGAAAAAAGAGAGCCCTGTATACGTCCTCTAGAAATATGAAATGGCTTTGATGCCACTGTTAGTCAGGACCTCAGCTATAGGATTCTTAGATAACAATCCGACCCATTTACAGTAATTCTCTTCGAGTCCGTAACGCTTCAACACGTCAAACACAAAATCCCCTTCAACCCTGTCGAATACTTTCTCTGCGTGGAATGACAGCAAAGCAGTGTCTTTTCTTCCCCTGTGGTCGTGCAAAATATTCAGTACCCTTCTAACGTCATGGCATCCTTGTGCAACATAAACCCGTTTTTAATACATTTAATATGTGTGGTAATACATTTTCTAATGTTCTTGCCAAAATTTTACACAGGATTTTCGTAGCTGAATTTAGTAGACTTATAGAGCGCATATTTTCACAATTATTATTAGGCTTTCCTGATTTGGGCAACAAAATAATTAAAGCCCCGCTCATAGAGACAGGTAGCTCATTTTTTCAAAGGCTTCCAATAACATATCTAAGATGGGTCTTTTTAGTTCGTCTTTACATTTTTTATATGTCTATGGGGATGCTTTCCCTGCTTTCTTCAGTTCGATGGCATCTATTACTTCTTGCCAACTTATATATTTCTTTTGTTCCTCCGATGTGCATGGTAAATCCTAATCATCTAAGAAGTGTTTTTGTACTTCAGACCTTGTAAACATTCGGAACTATATAATTTCACACAATACGATTCATTAATTTGCCGTGGGTCGACTATAATACTACCAACAGTTTTTTCAATATAAGCAATAGCCCTCTCAGCTTGGTTTTATTTGCCATGCAAGCACCTCTCCTGGATCATATTCTCTCTGTTTCAATTTCAGTAATTTCATATCAATTTTATTTGCTGACAATGTGTTATACTTGGATCGAAGCAACAAAAGTTGCTTATGTGAATCTGCACACACAGACTCATTCTGATCAATCTCGTTCTCCAGCTTCTTAATCTTCATCTCTAATGCTTTCAATTCTTGTTGAGATTGTTTACTTTTTGAACTACAAAAATAAAAAATGATTTGACCCCGTAAAAACGCTTTAAATGCCTCCCAACGAACCCCAGCAGAGGTTTTGGTTTCACTTCATTTGGATGGTCCCTTTAACACATTCTGTTGACTATAAGTAACGTTGCACCTACATGTCTACTAACTCTCAATAGAGTGTTAGTAGAGTATTAGTAGACTGGTAGGGTTAGGGTTAGAATAAGTTGACATGTAGTTGCATAGTTACTTATAGTCAGTAGATTGTCTGTTGGAGGACCATCACAATAAAGAGTTATCAGATATTAAGCAGACAGTCACTAATACTCTAATGAGAGTTAGTTGACATGTAGTTGCAAAGTTACTTATAGTCACCAGAATGTTCAAAAGGACCATCAAAATAAAGTGTTACCGAGGTTTCGGATAGATTTGTTTCAAAATGAATATCAATTTGTTCACCTAAAAAGTCAACAAACGATGGATCTGCCAGCCATCCGGGTTGAAATGCCCATTTTGGAGGATCCCTAGTCAATTCTGTATCCCTGTATATCAATGACACTGCTGCATGGTGGAGATTACAATACTGTGATATTGACAATCTATGATCCTAGAAAGCATTTGAGCTGAGAAAAAAAATCTATTCGGGAATAAGTTTGGTGTGTTGCAGAATAATAGGAATAAGAAAGTAGAGTTGGGTTAAAATGTCTCCATATATACAACGTTGAGCTCTCTCATAAAATGTTGTGTCTGTTTCCCAGAACATAATGGGAAGTGTAATGGAAAAATTAGATATTGTTTGATCTTCAGTAGATATTACAAAGTAATGTGAGTCACATGTTTCTATTGTTTGTATTGTGGTATTTGAACGGGATATATATACACACACACACACACACACACACACACACATATATATATATATATATATATATATATATATATATATATATATATATATATATATATAATAGGTTGAGCTCTCTCATAAAATGTTGTATGTGTTTCCTAGAACATAAATGGCAAGTGCAACACCAGTGGAACGATCCATTTCTGGATCTGTTGCAGTTCATATCTCCTGCTATAATATCTTGAACTTGTAGTGAAGCAACTAACAGAAATACACTCACCTAAAGGATTATTAGGAACACCAGTTCAATTTCTCATTAATGCAACTTTCTAATCAACCAATCACATGGCAGTTGCTTCAATGCATTTAGGGGTGTGGTCCTGGTCAAGACAATCTCCTGAACTCCAAATTGAATGTCAGCATGGGATAGAAAGGTGATTTAAGCAATTTTGAGCGTGGCATGGTTGTTGGTGCCAGACGGGCCGGTCTGAGTATTTCACAATCTGCTCAGTTACTGGGATTTTTTTTTATTTATTTTTTTATTTCACCTTTATTTAACCAGGTTAATCGGTTGAGAACAAGTTCTCATTTGCAACCGCGACCTGGCCAAGACAAGGCTAAAAGTGCAAGGCAACATAAAATTACACGTTGTGTAACACAGATTACAAAAATTAAAAATAAATTTGAAGTAATACATTTTCATGCACAATCATTTCTAGGGTTTACAAAGAATGGTGTGAATAGGTAAAAACATCCAGTATGCGTCAGTCCTGTCGGCGAAAATGCCTTGTGGATGCTAGAGGTCAGAGGAGAATGGGCCGACTGATTCAAGCTGATAGAAGAGCAACTTTGACTGAAATAACCACTCGTTACAACCGAGGTATGCAGGAAAGCATTTGTGAAGCCACAACACGCACAACCTTGAGGCGGATGGGCTACAATAGCAGAAGACCCCACCGGGTCCCACTCATCTCCACTACAAATAGGAAAAAGAGGCTACAATTTGCAAGAGCTCACCAAAATTGGACAGTTGAAGACTGGAAAAAAGTTGCCTGGTCTGATGAGTCTCGATTTCTGTTGAGACATTCAGATGGTAGAGTCAGAATTTGGCTTAAACAGAATGAGAACATGGATCCATCATGCCTTGTTACCACTGTGCAGGCTGGTGGTGGTGGTGTCATGGTGTGGGGGATGTTTTCTTGGCACACTTTAGGCCCCTTAGTGCCAATTGGGCATCGTTTAAATGCCACGGCCTACCTGAGCATTGTTTCTGACCATGTCCATCCCTTTATGGCCACCATGTACCCATCCTCTGATGGCTATTTCCAGCAGGATAATGCACCATGTCACAAAGCTCGAATCATTTCAAATTGGTTTCTTGAACATGACAATGAGTTCACTGTACTAAAATGGCCCCCACAGTCACCAGATCTCAACCCAATAGAGCATCTTTGGGATGTGGTGGAACGGGTGCTTCGTGCCCTGGATGTGCATCCCACAAATCTCCATCAACTGCAAGATGCTATCCTATCAATATGGGCGAACATTTGTAAAGAATGCTTTCAGCACCTTGTTGAATCAATGGCACGTAGAATTAAGGCAGTTCTGAAGGCGAAAGGGGGACAAACTCAGTATTAGTAAGGTTTTCCTAATAATCCTTTAGGTGAGTGTATATTCACTAAATGCATTCTCTCTGTCATCAGCTCACCTTGAATAATTACAAATCTACTAACTGGATCCTTAATTATATCCTGAACGTGAAAAGGCACTGACTTGTGTGTTATAACACACTGAGAAAACCTGCCCATGCCACAGCCTCTCTATTTTCACAATATCTTCCTTTGACATGTGAGTCTCTTGCAAAAACACCACTTTTGCATTTATTGCTTGATTCTATGTATCACCTGTTCCCTTTCAAAAGCTACAATCGATGCTGCGCTACTTAGCGCATTGTGAAATGCTGTGAATATAGTGTGTAAACACGTCGATGGAATCGACTGGAAGTACTATAGCCTCGGTCGGTGGCGTCATCGGCGCACACCCGCGACACAAGGCTATAAATAGATGAGCAGCAGGTGCATCGTCAGGTCTTTTGTCTTCAGAGACCTCTCTGTGTTGGTGTGCAAGCATCTTTTTTCTCTCTCTGCTACAGATCTTTGTTAGGAGTTATTTAGCTTTATACCTGACAGAGCGCAGAATTTTTTTAAGAGAATTTAAATAACATTAAAAGAGTTTGTAGTAAAGTTCAGGGAAGAAGGAAGGAGACCGGAGACGGCTGACTGAGGCTCGTGGGTATTTTAATGAATAATAATAAACTCTGATTGCACTCGCGCCACATGCGCTTCTCTATAAACAAACACACTTCTCAGTAACTTGCATCAATGACGTTTCTTTGCTTCCGCGTCCCCCACGAGTCCTCAGTCCTCTCTCACTCCACATCGGATCCCGTCTGTCTTATATACGGTCTCCCCACGCCAATTACTGCAACGAGACACAGGTGTTAGTCATTTTACACTTGACTCACTTACCGCCGCTCGTCTCTCCACTCTCTCTCTCGTCGCAGACCTCGCTGAACCACGCCTCCCCCGCCACATACCCCCCCCGCCCGACTCAGGCCGGGGAGCCATCCGGCCTGCAGCCCCCCCCCCCCCCCCCATTCCTAGAGAGGAAGTCAGCCACAGCCATCTGCACCCCCGGCCTGTGGATCACCTTGAACTTAAAAGGCTGTAAAGCTAGATACCAACGAGTGATCCGCGCGTTGGTGTCCTTCATGCGGTGGAGCCACTGCAGGGGCGCGTGGTCCGAACAGAGGGTGAACTCCCGCCCCAGGAGGTAATAGCGCAGGGTGAGGACCGCCCATCGGATGGCCAGACACTCCTTCTCTATGGTGCTGTACTTAGTCTCTCTCTTCGAGAGCTTCCGACTAATGTACAGCACCGGGCGGTCCTCGCCCTCCACCACCTGGGACAGGACAGCGCCCAGCCCCCTGTCCGACGCGTCAGTCTGCAACAGAAAAGGGAGAGAGAAATTAGGAGAGTGCAGGAGCGGGCCACCACACAGAGCAGCCTTAACCTGGGTAAAAGCCTGTTGGCACTTCTCCGTCCACTGGACCGTATCTGGTACCTCCTTTTTAGTGAGATCAGTCAGCGGGCTGGTGAGGTCCGAATAATCAGGAATAAACCTTCTGTAATATCCCGCCAGCCCCAGGAACTGCCTCACCTCCTTTTTGGTCTTAGGTCGAGGACAGGTTGCAATCGCTGCTGTCTTGTCAATTTGGGGACGCACCTGCCCACGACCCAAGTGGAAGCCCAGATACCTTACCTCCACCCGCCCAACTGCACACTTCTTCGGGTTGGCCGTTAGCCCCGCCCGCCTCAGCGCCCCGAGGACGGCCCTTAGATGCTCCACATGCCGCTGCCAGTCATTACTGTAGATGATGATATCATCCAAGTATGCAGCGGCATATGGAGCATGGGGTCGCAGAATCCTGTCCATGAGACGCTGAAACGTGGCTGGAGCCCCGAACAACCCGAAAGGAAGCGTTACAAATTGGTGTAACCCAAACGGCGTGGTGAAGGCTGTTTTTTCTTTGGATATGGGAGATAAGGGGATCTGCCAATACCCTTTCGTCAAGTCCAGCGTCGAATAAAAGCGAGCCGTACCTAACCGATCAAGCAGCTCGTCAATCCGCGGCATTGGATAAGCGTCAAATTTTGACACTGCATTCACCCTGCGATAGTCCACACAAAACCGTACCGAGCCGTCCGTTTTAGGAACTAAAACTATCGGGCTTGCCCAGTCACTGTGGGACTCCTCGATTACTCCCATCTCCAGCATTGCCTCTAATTCTGCCTGAACCACTTTTTTTTTGTGTTCAGGCAACCTGTATGGCCGGCCACGAACTACCACGCCCGGCTCTGTCTCAATATGGTGCTGGATTAGATTAGTACGACCAGGCAGGGGTGAAAACACATCGGCAAACTCCTTTTGCAACCTTGCAATGTCAGTGAGCTGCGAGGGCGAGAGGTGATCCCCCCCCGGGGCCAGGGCGAGAGATTTCCCTTTGATGATCGCCTCTGGCCCGAGATCCTCCTCTCCACTCACTGCCGTCGCAAGCAACACTGACCCCTCCTCACTCCATTTCTTAAGGAGGTTGAGATGGTAGATTTGCCGTGAGTCACCCCTGTCTGTCCGCACTACCTCATAATTGAGATCCCCTAACCGCTGTGTGACCTCAAAGGGTCCTTGCCACTTCGCTAACAATTTGGAGCTGGAGGTTGGTAGTAAAACGAGCACTTTATCTCCCGGTGTAAATTCTCTAAGCTTAGTTCCCCTGTTATACAGCCGGCTTTGTCTGTCCTGAGCCTGGAGCAAATTCTCCATAGAGAGCCGCCCCAGTGTATGGAGTTTTGCTCTCAGGTCCATGACATACTGAATCTCATTCTTACTGTCTGAGTGTCCGTCCTCCCAAGTCTCTTTTAGGACGTCTAACACCCCACGGGGCTGACGTCCAAAAAGAAGCTCAAAGGGGGAAAACCCCGTGGAGGCTTGCGGGACCTCTCGCACGGCGAATAAGAGGGGTTCCAGCCACCTATCCCAATTTTTCGCGTCTTCCTGCACGAATTTACGAATCATTGTTTTCAATGTGCGGTTAAATCGTTCGACCAGTCCGTCCGTTTGTGGGTGGTAGACGCTGGTACGCACCGATTTAATGCCCAATAATTCATATAATTCGCTTAACGTGCGTGACATAAACGCGGTGCCTTGATCCGTGAGAATCTCTTTCGGGATTCCCACGCGGGAGATTAAACGAAACAGGGCGTCTGCCACACTCTTGGCTGATATAGTGCGTAGCGCCACTGCTTCAGGATATCGCGTTGCGTAGTCTACTATAACTAATGCAAAGCGATGTCCCCGTGCCGATCGTTCTAATGGCCCGATGAGGTCCATACCAATTCTCTCGAAGGGGACCTGCACAAGAGGTAGAGGGCGCAACGGCGCTTTTGGGGCGGCCGGTGGATTCACCAACTGACATTCACGACACGACGCGCACCATCTGCGTACGTTCTCGTGAATGCCCGGCCAGAAGAATCGGGTCATTAGACGACTTAACGTAGCTGTCATCCCTAAATGCCCCGCCATCGGATTACAATGTGCCGCCTGGAAGAGCATTTCCCGGCGGCCCCGTGGTACTAACAATTGGGTTGCATCTTCCTTTGTCTGAGTGTCTTGGGTCACTCGATACAACCTATCTTTAATGACGGCAAAATAAGGATAGGAGAGAGGGCGGTCAGGTTGGAGGAGCTGCCCATCGATGGAAAGGACCTGTTCAAACGCATGTTTGAGCGTCTCATCTTGGGACTGCTCCAGGGGAAAGTCATCGCGACTGGAGAGGTTTAGCCTCGCCAAGCCGCTCGGTTCCCCTGAAACAGTTCCGCTGGGTCCAGGCACAGCCTCTCCGACCTGAGCGCTCGCTCCCCTTCCCCGCCTTTTCTTTTTCCCAGAGGCACCCGCTGTCAAGCAACCCAATAATTGTTCAAACGCTGGCCAATTTGTTCCCAAAATTAACGGATGCCGGAGGCGCGGACTAACTGCCACCTCCACACAATGATTTTGTCCCCTAAATTTAATAGTGATGGCCTTTAAGGGGTATTCCACTATATCCCCGTGTACACACCTCACCTTAACCCTGCGGCCCGTATCCAATGCCCCGGATTGTATCAGGCGTTGATGGATGGAGGTTTGGTTACAACCTGAATCCACCAAGGCCTGATAAGTACCCCCCTTAATACTCACAGGTATCTGGTATAACCCGGCTTGATCGGGGGCGGCCTGTGGGGCGTCCGGGATCCGGACCAATGTTCCAACTTCCATGACCGGGCAGCGGTCCACAAAATGGCCCGGATCCCCGCAACGCCAACAGACCGGCCCAGGCTTCCCCGCCGCCCTAGTGGCAGGAAGTGGGTCAAGGAATTGGCGTGGGGAGAGCGCAGGAACCGCGTCGAGCCCATCCGGGGACCCCCCTCCCCTGACGACGCCACGCGACCCGGCTGGACCCTCTGCTCCAGACCTCCACCGGGGAGGTGCCCTCTGTGGTCCAGGAAACCGGGTCCTGGGGAAAGGAACGGGTTTAGGGGAATGGGAAGAGAGAGGGACAGGGGAAGAGAGAGAGAGAGAGATAGATGGCAGGGGTTCGCCGCCCCCAGAGCACGCCGCCAGTTGATCCTCCGCCAGTTGGATGGCCAGATCCAGCGACGCCGGCCGGTGGCACTGGACCCACTGTGCAGTCCTCTTCGGCAGTCGGGAGATGAACTGTTCCAGTACCACCTTGTCGATAATGGCCTCGGCGTCGCCTCCTCCGGCCAACAGCCATTTGCGGCATGAGTCCCGGAGCTGCTGCGCCAAGACAAAGGGTCGGCCCGCTTCTGCCAGGTCCAGTGACCGGAAGCGCTGGCGATGTTGTTCGGGGTTAAGGCCGACCCTCTGGAGAATGGCTCGTTTCAAGTCAGCGTACACCAGGAGGTTCTGAACGGGCAGTTGTTGTGCAGCCTTCTGGGCCTCCCCCAACAGCAGGGGTATCAGCCTTACCGGCCAGCTGGTCACCGGCCACCCACATGCCTCGGCTGACCGCTCGAACAGATCCAGGAAGGCTTCTGGATCGTCCGAGACCCCCATCTTCGACAGGGTCATGTGGGCGCCGGGAGTGGAGCTGGGGGAAGCCCCTTCCGTTCGAACCTCCCGGTCCAGCAAGCTCCGGAACAGCTCGCGGTCTGCCTGCTGGGCTTGCATCAGGGCTTGGAACCGACCTTCCTGATCCGCCCGCAAGTCCAGCATGGCTTGATGGTTCTCCTGATGCAGACCCGCGAGCGATGTAATAATGTCCGCAAACGGCGTTCCCGATGTTCCTGACGGAGATTGCATCTTGGCGGCGGCATTTCTCCTTCCTTCCCGGGTTTCGCCACCAGTGTAGTAAAGTTCAGGGAAGAAGGAAGGAGACCGGAGACGGCTGACTGAGGCTCGTGGGTATTTTAATGAATAATAATAAACTCTGATTGCACTCGCGCCACATGCGCTTCTCTATAAACAAACACACTTCTCAGTAACTTGCATCAATGACGTTTCTTTGCTTCCGCGTCCCCCACGAGTCCTCAGTCCTCTCTCACTCCACATCGGATCCCGTCTGTCTTATATACGGTCTCCCCACGCCAATTACTGCAACGAGACACAGGTGTTAGTCATTTTACACTTGACTCACTTACCGCCGCTCGTCTCTCCACTCTCTCTCTCGTCGCAGACCTCGCTGAACCACGCCTCCCCCGCCACAGAGTTATACAAAAAAAAAGCAAAAACAAGCAAAACGCTTACTGCTTTGTGTGTTTGGGGGAGGAGCATGCGGCCACTGCATTTGAGTCAGGAGAGTGCGAGCATTGTGAGCTTTTCACTGTTAAAATGCTTCGCGCTCGTCTTGGCTATTTTCATCCAAGCTATTGTAGCATT
The DNA here is from genome assembly GCA_030578275.1 of Meda fulgida. Lineage (NCBI taxonomy): Eukaryota > Metazoa > Chordata > Actinopteri > Cypriniformes > Leuciscidae > Meda > Meda fulgida. The sequence goes on along the minus strand of CM060631.1, from coordinate 35,037,640 downwards.
AACATCGTGGGGCTCCCGAATGGATTTGGCTGACGAGCAAGAGATGGGTCCGTCCCTTTCACTTGCTTGTTCACCAGATCCACTCATTCCCTCGCGTGATCCCGAAGCGCATCCCAGTGCTTCTTCAGCTCACGCAGGGGATGATAATGAATCTCGTGGGTCTACAGACTTCGAGCAGCCAATCTCTGAGCGTTCCTCGCGCGAAAACGATAAATCTGTTGAGGAACTTCTCGAGGTGGTTACGGTGTCCAGATTGCAGCTTGACTGGCCTCGTGAACAAGAGAACCCCAAACGCAGTAAGCTTGAGGATAGGTTTTTGTCTGGTGGCAAGGGGGAGGGACCTCAACATCAGTCTCTCCCCTTCTTCGAGGACCTCCATGATGAGCTATCTAAATTATGGAGAAAACCATATACCTCTCGTGTCTTCGTGCCTTCGACGTCGACTTTTTCAACTATTGTGGGTGCAAAGGCGCAAGGGTATGCGGAGATGCCCCAGGTTGAAGAGACGCTTGCCAGCTATCTCTCGCCTGGGTCTGCATCTTCGTTTAAAAAACCTCCCCTCCCCTCAAAGCCGCTTGTGGGTAAAGCTTACCAAGCTGCAGGCCAGGCTGCTGCTTCGCTGCACACAATGGCTGTTACAAGCGTACCAGGCTGACCTCTTGAAGGACCTGAGTGCGGGTACAACAATAGATGAGGAAGCGTTTTCTGAACTGCACGAGCCACAGACCTGTCTCTTCGTGCCACTAAGCAAACGGCCCGTGCCGTCGGAAATTCTATGTCAGCTTTAGTTAGCACGGAGAGGCATCTGTGGCTCAACCTCACAGGAATTAAAGATAAAGATTGTGTCTATCTTCTTGACTCTCCGGTTTCTAGCCAGAGTTTGCCAGCAAGGGTCTTGCCTCTTACTGATAGCGCCACATTTGCCGAACAGAATTAGGTTCTCGGAGATAATATCTCTCCTCAACGACTCGCCATGGGCGATTCCGGAGAGAAGGGACCTTCTGTCACAGATGGGTGGCACGATATTCCATCCCAGGCCCGACCTGAGGAACCTTCATGTTTGGCCCCTGATGGTTACCAACTGAGGGACACTGGGCTTTCACCTGACGTTATTGAGACCATTCTAAGTGCTAGGGCTTCCTCCACTAGAAAGAGTTATGCCAACAAATGGGGTGTTTTTGAAAGGTGGTGTGTTGTACATAATGCAGATCTGGTCAACTGCCAGATTGTTTCAGTTCTGGATTTTCTGCAGGAAAAGTTATCATCAGGCACATGCCCCTCCACTCTCAGGGTTTATGTGGCCGCTCTTTCGGCTTGCCACGCCTTGGTTGACGGGGTGCCGCTCGAGAGACATCCTCTGCTCGCTCGCTTCATTCGTGGGGCCAGACGACTGAGGCCTCCCGTCAGAACCAAGATCCCTTCATGGGACTTAGCTATAGTCCTCGAGGGTCTGGTTGAGACCCCCTTTGAACCTCTAGAGTCAGCGTCTAAAAAACTTCTGACCCTAAAGATGGTTTTTCTTATGGCTATAAACTCTCTAAAAAGAATCGAGGATATGCAGGCTCTGTCAATATCGCCATCCTGCTTAGACTTTGCCCCGGGAATGGTGAAAGTGATCTTGCATCCTCATCCTGATTACCTGCCTAAGGTACCTTTTTCGACTGTACATCCAGTCACTCTTGAGGCCTCCTGCCCTCCGCCGTTCACAACGCCAGAACAGGAGAGATCTCATAGATTGTGTCCCGTCTGTGCTCTTCAGGCCTATGTCTCCAGTTCTTACTAGGGGGAGCACGGCTCGCCACGCTCTGCTTTTTAACCTCCCTAGGTCTTGAAGGACCAGGGAGAGGTTGGGTGGCCGATGGCGAGGAAGGAACTGAACAAAAGCCTCCTCATGCTTCTGTAAGGGTACCCCCCTTACAACATGTTTGTGATGCGGCAGGCTGGTCCTCTCCGCACACGTTCATAAGGTTTTATAGTTTAGATGTTAATGCCACTCTGGGCTCTCACGTCCTTGAGTCGACATCACAACCTAATGTCTAGGGCTTTCTTGCGTTCTTTTGAGCACACCTACACAACCGTAAGGAGTCCAGACACCTTCAAGCACGGCGGCGTGGGCATTCTCGTTCCCAATGCGCTAAGCAGCGCAGCATCGATTGTAGCTTTTGAAAGGGAATGTTTCGGGTTACTTGATTGTAACCCTGTTCCCTGAAAAAGCGGAACGAGATGCTGCGCTGCATTGCCATGCTGATGATGTCTCAGGATTGCTCTTCAGACAAAATATCCTGACGATGCACCAGCGGCTCATCTATTTATAGCCTCGTGTCGCGGGTGTGCACCGATGGCGTCACCGACCGAGGCTATATTTCTTCTGGTCGATTCCATCGACGTGTTTACACACTATATTCACAGCAGGTCACAATTAAAGATGTTCCCAATGCGCTGAGCAGCGCAGCATCTCGTTCCACTTTTTCAGGGAACAGGGTTACAATCAAGTAACCTGAAACGTTTTATTTTTTTTATTTACCCAAACCTCTGCAATTTCAAGACAGAAATGTAATTCTATCTACTTTCCTTTATTACATCAAATAATGCCTTAAAGCACTCATAGTTGCCGAGTAACAGGAAGCCAAACAAAAATGAACACATAACGAAAATGTAACACATAACATTGATTCACCCCACGATATCCTTATATTTTACAGATATTAAGAGACACTTTTTATCATGGATACTTAACTAAACTTGCATTCCAGTTCCCAACCTCCATAAAAACACAGTACAGCATGGATTAGAGAAATGATTGTGTCTAAACTGTGCTGAAAGATGTTTAAGTATACTAGAAAATCCTAGAAATCCATGTTTGTCATCTGAGCACCCTCAATCCTTCTGTGTCTCAAGCTAGTGCTGTGCATTTTTCAGATACACACCACTACAAAGGGGTAATTGTCCAGGGAAAGTCTTGATTTCACCTGCTGAAATCCACTTCAAAGTCCGTCTTACCTCTCTGTGACATGCCACAGTTTCCACTCCTCTCAGCCTGCTCCAAATACTGATCTCCAGACTCAAGTATGCAGTGAGTTAATGTTATACTGAACAAAGAGCTGGAAACTGCAATTGTACACTATAGATGAGGTGGATATGAATTTCAGTTTCTTTGATTCGAATGACCCGTGAATAGTAATTTTTGAGTAGCATTGTTGAAGCTGGAAGTTATTGCTATTGAATTTTTTGTAGTATTGTGAAAAGTTTGTATATTTCGTCATTCTTCAGATTTGCGGATGATGTTACAATCCATTTGGTTAACTTATTACACCTTAAAATATACATGCATGCCATACTTTCATTGGTTTTCCTTGCTTGAGTGGATCAGATATACTTGTTTTGAAATAACTTAATTTCGTTTCGCTTCGTTTATTGTATTTATTAAGCACTTTTACACAACTGACCATTGAACAAAGTGCTGTACAATATCTAAAACACATAAAGACAACCATAAAAACACAACACTAAAACCACACTTAAAATAACAGCGAAACAACTTCAACACAAGACCCCGAGCTGAGGAAGACTGAAGGCTTAAGTACATGAGGAAGGTTCAACTGAACAGGGAACAGGTGAGGACTAATTCGAAACTAAGACAACTAATGAACGAACTATAACTAAAGACGGGTTCACACTGTACGATTTTGGCCGTCTGAGACAAATGTTGAGAATCCTAAAAAAAAAAATCTGAACCTAGGGCAAAATCTGCTGTTTTTAATCGCTAGTTTGACATGTTCGTCGACAGATGACATCAAATTTTACCTCCAATTTATTTCTGGCAGTTTCAGAAGTTTTGAAGCACAGTACAGTGTGACTTCTACAACAACCGTCAAATCAAACACCAGTTGGAGCGCAGAATGTTAGTGGACAACAACAAACCAGCACTTGCTCCACACACCGATGAGCAAAATCATGGGTGTGTCTTGATACACTTGATGCTGTCAAACTAGTGGAATACTGATCCATCATTAATGAAAACTACACAGGAACAAATGAGTAATGCACTTTTACACTCTGCACTCTGGTAACTATTAACTAACAAGACACTCTGATTAACAAATTAGTAAGTAATAGCGCTCAGTTGAATGTGGTAGTTCACTATTAGCTAATCAGTAAAAATATTTGATGCTTATTAACTTCAGCGAACCATTGTGTTAAAAGATGATTTAATTTTTTTAATCCAAATTAAATTTAATTTGAACTGTTTTTAATTTTCGATTTTTAACACTTTCAAATTAAATGTCCGTTTTGTAAAAAGGAATTCTTATGTATATAGGCATATTTTATATCTGTCAACAAAACTTATTTCAAACATTTAAACCACATGTATTATATGTTATGTATATTATAGGTTATGTATTATATTAACTACTATTTAAAAAAGTTAAATTATTATTGTTAATATTATCAAAAGGCTATAAAATCAATCTGACGCAGTGCTTTTACAGAAGTTAAAGTGCCAGTCGAGATGTTGAATTCAAAGCTGTGCATTGCTAATAATACTATAGAGTTGAATGCATCATTTCAGTAATGACACAACCCTAGTATCATCCTAGTCATCAGACCAATCCCATCAGTTTCCACTAATTAGGAAACCTTCCCTCTGATGTCATCGGGCTGAAGGAGCACATGGTAACACAGAGAGAGAGAGAGAGAGAGAGAGAGAGAGAGAGAGAGAGAGAGAGAGAGAGAGAGAGAGGGAGGGAGAGAGAGAAAGAGAGAGAGAGGGAGGGAGAGAGAGGAAGGGGTAGAGGATCATTTTGGCACACTTAACTTCACAGCTGTAAACAACTCCAGTCTAATTCGTGCTTTCCCACTGTACAGTGAAGGTAAGCAATATTTCAATATACGTATTCAGATGTGGCTGAAGTGTGAATATAGTTCTGGATGCAGATGTAGGTTCAGTGGATCGGCTCTGGCTGGAGATGCTGTTGCGTATTGAAGGTCGCCATGTTTTCAAACAGGTGTTTTCATGAGTCTAGAATTCATCAAAACACAACTTGCTGCATGTGCCGGATGATCGATATCACATGTGTGGATTAGGAATTAGAAATAGGTTGCACTTTATTTTAAGTTTAATTTAGGTTCATTGTTAGTACCTAGTTATTACCCAGATATTGTAATTTCTATAATAAGTACGTAATGTGTACTTGGAGAAGGGGATAAATGAAGTGCGGCTGTGAATGTAGGCTGAGATTTCTTGCCATTTTTATTTTTATTTCTTTTGATTATTTGAATTCCTTCTATGTAAAGCACTTTGAGTTACCATTGTGTATGAAGTGTGCTTTATAAATAAACTTGCCTTGCCTTTACAAGTAACAATATCAAATCATTGGGAAGTGCAGGATATTAAATATATATAGTTCAGCCACACTGTAAAAAGTTGTAAATAAAAGATTAGTAGTCAGTAAGAAAATTGTTTGTAAATCCTACAGCCAATTTTTTTTAGTGCATCAAATTTTGTTATTAGACACTGGTTACACTTTATTGTAAGGTGACATACTTACATTGTACTTACTCAAATAAGTACTGAGTAATATTAAATTAACTACATTTCTATAGCGTTAAGTTTAGGATTTAGTCTAGGGTTAGTTGCTTGTAATTATGCATAATTTACTGTTATGACTGTTGTCAGTACATGTAGTAACGTGTAACTACGTCACTTTAAAATAACGACACGTTTATCCAAAGCAACTTACAAAACAGCAACAAAAGCAAATTTGTTAAAGAGCCTACAATATTGGAAATATGCAATGTCAGGTTTATTAGACAGCTATGAGGAGAAAGAAGAGGAGAAATGCAGACAGATGTTCAAAGTCATCCAAAATATGCTGTGGGATAGAAAGAGAAAGTCATAATTTGGTGGAACCAATGTTTTAACACAAGACATGGTTTCCAGGGTAGTTTCCTGAAGGGATTGTTCACTGTCTCACGGGGAACAGAGTAACAAGCCGTGCTTTGCACTTACACCCGGGGGATTCGCCCAGAACAAACAAGTTGTTAATTGTGTGAGAGCAATCGGCCTCGATGCGAGGGAACATCTGTAACTGTGAACCCGTGTGTTTGGCAGAGACACTGAACTCTGGATTGCGATTCCTGAGATGTAGCATTGAAAGATATCACACACGACATGCTATCTGTGTCAAATACTGTACATGCGCCTGTAAACTGAATCAGTGCGCCTCTGTTTTGGCTTTCAGTCAAAACAACATTATTCAGATTCCTTCAACATTTCTCACATTATCAGTTTATTCGCTATAGTTTAGAAAATAGTCATAAAATATGATAATAACTCAGAGTTATGAACTCAGTTGATATTTCACTGGTTTTGTCCGTCCTTCTGTTAGACTCTCACACATGAATTATGATGAATATCTGTCAGCTGGTAAATTTAACTACACAATTAGAGAATACCAGTTTAGCTCCACCAGTGACCAAGCAATGCTTCATGTTGTTCAGTCTGTGTGTAAAAGAGCATCAGCAGTTACAGAAAAACACTGAAGAAAACATAATCAGCTCAAAGTGGCGAATCATCTCTGGTCCCGCATGTTTATAGTGTTACTGTAGTCACTGTATGGAGGATGATGGGTATAATATGTCCCAGTTTACTTTATTTTGCTCTCCTCACTGACATAATGAACTATAGTGTCCTGCACACACTAGTGAAAAATAGCAAAAATTACATCTGGTGTCTGAATCATTTTTGGTTTGACTGTATAAGAATAAATTGACATGGTCCATTGCAGATCAAAGCAGAGCATCGTGTGCCGAGGTCATGCGTGGTTAAGCATGTTCCACACCGACGATATCACAGGCCACGTTTGCATAACTCTCGTGAAATCTTTCTCCAACGTCATGGATGCAAACCACCGTCAGGGAGTTATTTACAGGCAAAGGGGATTTTCTGATACTGATACTCGCCATGCTTTTCGTTGGTTGTGGACTCATTAAACATGTCAAATGAATTTGATTGAATCATCAAAAAACACCAACATCCATAAACAACAATGTTCTTGCTGTTTTGCATCATAACTAAATGACAAACATCTTTTCATGCCTTCAGATGGCGTTGGGAGAAATCGAGAAAATCAAGAGTGTGAGGTTTCCAAAAACAGGTTTGGTATTATACCATTTCATCATGTTATTGTATGTAAATATATATTTTATGTGATTTGATTTGTGGTTAATAAATTGTTTTATTTAACATGCCAATGGAAATCAGTACTAATCACATTCTTTATGAAGCAGGGAATTTCTGTGTAAATCGTACACACCACCAAAAAACAACCGCAAAAAAAAAAAACGCTTTAATAATTTTTTTAGAAATTCGTTCTGCTCATGCTTCTAGTGTGCATGTTTTTCCATGCACATCTCGGCTGGACAAGTTACATTTAACCACATGCAAATCCAGTAAATGCTCAATAGTTGTCACAGATTTGTTCTGTCCTTCATCTGTTTGTCCAACAGGCTTCCTGTTTTTCCTATTATTGCAAATGAGTCTGCTCTCTAAAGTGTGGCCACAGAGCTCAATCGTACCGCCTTCCACAACCATACCGTCTTCCACAACCATACCGTCTTCCACAACCATACCGTCTTCCACAACCATGCCGGATTCCACAGCCATGCCGGATTCCACAGCCATACCGTCTTCCACAACCATGCCGGATTCCACAGCCATGCCGGATTCCACAGCCATACCGTCTTCCACAACCATACAAGACTCTTCCACAACCGTACCATCTTCCACAACCGCAACGACAGCAAGAGCAACATCAGAATCTGAAACTCATTCAATGCATCCCGGAAACTCAATCTCCTCCACTTCAACAGGCCAGATGTCTATGACCACAGCAGGCTCTACACACAGTAACACACAGAGCACTTCTTCTGTCAGTAATACTGCTTCTGCAATGGGCAGTACTAATATGAACAAAGGTATTCTTTCTTTCCGTCATATTTATGTTGTCTTTCGTGCATGGTTACAATGTTTAACCTGTTTATCTGTCAATATTTTCAGATAATTCATCATCAGGAAATTACTCTGTGGTGAGTGCTGGACATAGAATGCTTAAGATACACTTTATATTAAAGTGCCCATATTATGCTATTTTAATGGCTTCTAATTTTCTATTTGAGTCTCCTACAACAGTATTACATGCATCCAAGGTAAAAAAAAAAAAAAACTTTAATTTTCTCATAAAATCCACTGCAGCATCAGCTCTTTTCTCAGTGTCTGAAACGCTCCGATAAAGATTCAGTCTCTCTAAACCCCGCCTCTCTGAGAGCTGCTCTGCTCTGATTGGTCAGACCGATCCGTCTGCTGTGATTGGTCAGAAACCAAATGCTCATTATCATATCTGAATCTCAGCTCTTGATACACAGTGATACGAACAGTAATGATGGCGTGGGTTTTACCGAATCAGTCTCATCCAATTTGCTTTGGCAGCAGAAAACAGCGTCTTCTCGACATGAACAACACGAACCAAACTCTTCCAGTCTCAGGCTACGTTTACACGTGGCCAGCTATTTTCATAAACGGATATTTCACCCTGTCCGTTTTTAAAAATAACATTGTGCACACCTGGCAGTTTTCAGAAAAGTGTTAGTTTACATGAACCCGTGTATATATGCCGTCAAGAGCATGCCAGACCTGTAGGTGGCAGTGTGACGAGAAGCTCAAGCCCACGTTAGCCAATCAGAATCCAGAAAATAGCGATACAGCTCCTCGACATGATAGAGCAGCTGTGTCTGCAGATGCACACAGACGAAGAGGGTTTGCTCCGACATAAGAGCGACTGCTACTCTGAATGCATCCATGATCACCAAAGCCACATGAAGATGTAAACAGAGGTCACAATTTTGATGCAGTGCAAGTTCTGTCGCATCTGTGTGTCGGCTACATAAAACTCAGTTTTTCTCAGTTTACATGCAAACGAAGTTTTCCAAAATCTCCTCTCTGGCCGGAGTTTTTAGACAGAATCGTTTTCAGAGGCGAATTCTCCGTTTGCGTGTAAACGAAGGGCACAAGATGAAGAGAAATGTCTCCGTTTTTCAAAATAACCCTGTACGTGTAAACGGGGCCTCAGATAAACTACAGTGTTTGAGGGAGGGGCTAAGCGCTGTTCAGCCAAACAAGACTATATACTGGAATTATGCAAATTTGTTACAAACCTACGTGGGTTCAGCAGAAGTGAGACTAGAATTACTGACGACTCATTCTTTCTTTTGGGAGACAAAAACTTTGCAGACCTTTTACATTCACAAACAGCTGCTCTATTACACACTGGGGAATAACCCAACAAACATAATAGGGGCACTTTAAGCGTATTTAACTAAAGCATATTAACATTTGAATTAATCTACAATAATATTGTACTTATTTTTTTTAAATACCTGCCTGTAATTACATCTACAGTTACACTGTTGACCATCCCTTAAACCCATATAGCACCTAACCTGTCCTAGCCTTACCCGTATCCCATCTCAAAGCAGCTTAAATGCTTAACATGTAAAACTTGAATTGTAACTTTGTTCCTCCCTAAAAGATGTCCTGTCCAGTATTTAATTGCACTACAGATTGTTACGTGCAGTTCATGAATGCGACGATGACACCCTGCCCATCCGGCTCTAATTTCTGTGAGGTCAGTCTACCATGCAGCAATGTCAGATGGGAACCTCCAGTGGAAATTAAATAATAATGCGAATCATGTGCTCATGAACTTGAAATGATTTAAAGAGTTACACCTTGCTCTGTTGTGCTTCAGATAATGACACAGAACACAAGTTACTCTGTCAAGTGCAGTGCCTCATGTGGTGTGTCCTGCGGGAACTCGACTCTCGGTAATTGCTCTTGGAAATGTTGCAACACATCCGGTTGCCTCAACGACACCCTGCTTTCCTTGACCAGTTCTCTCAGTTCGACAGGTAACCTCAAACTCCGTCTAATTATCTCAGATATATGGTCGCATTTGAATATTGACTGTTTTATTACATGCCTTTTCAGTAGCTGCAACAATATCCTCTACCACTACAACAACCACAAAGCCCACGGCTCCAACCACCCAAGCAAACAATGTAAGAACACACAGACATTTGTCACTGTAGGGCACAAATAAACATTTTCTGCCAGTTTCTGACTTTTGCTTGATTTCTTTATTTCCAAAAGGGAAAGAAGTGTCATAATATCAAGTGTGATGGGGCAGCGTGTTACAAACCCATCAGTACCAACATGCTGTGTCCCGTTGGTCAGGATTACTGCATGGTAAAAAAAAAAACTTTTTTGTTTAATAAATTTCTTAGTTAGGTTTAGACACCTTAATCATCCATCATCCATCTCCTCATCATCCATTAAATTAAATGTTTCCCCACCCTCCTGTCTATTAGAGCTAATGGACGATAAGTATAACTATAAAGTTATAATAATCATTGAGAATAAACTGAAAAAAGTGAATCATTTTGGTGCTTTTATATATTGGTCTATTCTAAAATCATGGTTTAAAACTGTTTTTTTTTTAGTGTGACTAAAATGAAATAACACTCCACATAGAAAATTGATTATCATTTCATATATATTTATCTATGTTAAGTGAAAATTCTACTTTCACATTATAGCTAATTGAGCTTTTATTTATGTTGAAATTAAGTTGTAAAATTTACTTTTTGAATTATTAACTTAATGAATAATAATCTTTTTTTCTTTGTATGAATGTTTTTGTACTTGGGAAAAATAATATTTTTGATTAATGTTGAATCAAAATTTAAGGTATAACTTTTTTTGCTTTATTAATATTTTGAATTAGTTTTAAAATTTAAATTTAAATGTTTAAATTGTATTTAAACTTGAGTAATTTTATTATATGCTCTTTCATTGTATCATTTTTTTAAAAAATATTGCTATTTAAGTAATTTTTTTTCTTCAGTTTTTATTTATTTCCAGTCAATCATTTTAGTAGCCTAAACTTTAGTAGCCCATTTTAGTCGTAACTGAGTTAGGGTTTGGGGAAGGTTTATTGACAGCTCATTGCCAAAGGGCGTCGCTCAAATGCCTCTGGACGCAATTGGATAGACCTAAACCCAATCAGAGCGCTGAAAGAGTTGACGTATGCAGAGCGATGGAGAAACATCCCAGAGTGTTGTTCTTTGCTCGGGGAAAAAGGAAACGTTCAAAACGCTTAAAACAGACGCGATAGCTGATTCGATTCGAACGAGTGATGTTCCGCGGCGGCAGCCATCTTTGTAATGTATAAAACGGTACAAAATGTGCTTCACTGTGGCTGTGCTGTCGTCATCGTGTAAAGCCCGCCTCAATCAACGTAATAGACACGTCTGTGATTGGTGCCTCGATTTGAAAAGATTGGAAATGAGCTTGAATGGGCTCTTCGCCAGACTAACTTGCAGAGCAAATCTAAATTTGCCGGAAGCTCGTCTGGGTTTTTCCCAGGCTATCATTTTAGTGCTTTAATTTCAACTTATTGCCACGGCTGTTACACGGGATGAGGCACAGCCATGGAGGATCAACACATCATGAGCACGACACATTAGTGAAGATCACCACAGGAGAGAGCAAACAGGAACGTTACAAGGCAGCCGAAGACGGATGTCCCTGGTGGAAAGCCAGACCTTTTGCTCAGGTAGGTATGCGGATGTCTTGGATCTTCTCGTGTCGGCCATGTTCTTATGCTGTCGAACTGCCCATTGCAGATGGACGTGAGCTGAGTCCCAGACTCTCTCCCTCTCTTTAAACCAGTGGTCAACAGCTGGAACCACCAATGGCTCACCTGACCAGGTGACCATGTTAAACTCACTGACACACCAAGAAGTTTGAAGAACAACTTCCACAGTCTCTAGATAAACTGGGGACCTCGATCAGAAATTATATCTTCAGGTAGGCCATAGTTTCTGAAGACTAGATGGAAAAGGACCTTGGCCGTCCCAAAAGCAGTGGGTAGTCCCCTTATTAGGACAAGGTTGCAGGCCTTAGAGAATAGATCTCCTACCATTGGAATGCATGTGAAGGACCCGGACTAATGGTGATGAAATCTACTCCCAGGTTTAGAAGCTTTCCCTCCAGCATGTATCTGGGAGATTTAGAGATGGCACAAATGAGACATCCTTGTACACACCGATGAACTTCCTGAGACATAATTGGCCACCAGAAGCGATTGCGGAGGAGTGAAAAGGTTTGCTGAATGCCTGAGTGACCATAGCCCAAGGAGGAGTGAACTGAGTCCATGAGGGAAAGGCGGAGAGAGGATGACACGTAGAGCTTTCCCTGAGGAACTCACAGCAGAGCAGGTCCAGACTGCGTGTCCTTGGCAAATTTGTTCCTCAAAAGACCATTGGATAGGGCTGATGATGATTATGGGAGGATGGAGGATGTTCTCAGGAGGGACCGTCGGAGAGTCTGGAGAATGCAAAAGAGAGAGAGCGTCTGCCTTCACAATCTTCAATCCAGGTCGGTAGGATAGTGTAAAGTTGAATCTGGTGAAGAATAATGGCCAATCCTGACGAGGATTCAGATGTTGGGCTTCATGTTGGTGTTCCAGATTGCGGAAATTACCTCAAATGGGGTACTTCACTCCCTCCAACCAATGGCGCCTCTCATCTAAGGCTAGTTTGTTTGCCCATAGCTCCCAGTTACCAATGTCATAATTTTGGAGAAGAAGACACATGGATGAAGTTTTACTGAGACAAAACCCCACCTACTCCAGAGGTTTATGCGCAACTTCTACGATTAAAGGATGTTCTGGATCAGAGGCTCGGGCTTATTGCAAAGTTAGAGGTTAATGGAGAGGCAATTTGGCTGAAGATGGAGATGAAGCTTCCGTAGAAGTTGGTGAATCCGAGGAAGCGTTGTAGTTATTTTACTGTGGAGGCAGAGCCGGCCCTCCCTATAAGCGAACTAAGCGGCTGCTTAGGGCCCCGCCGCCACTAGGGGGCCCCCAAACTCTGGTCCGACCATAGACCCTGACAATGAGTGAGTAACCTGTAACTCGACGGACATTCACATCACATGTTAACGCAGTAGTGGAGTTACTCACGGCACACTTCACTTATTCGCAATCACAAAAGTTTATTATTTGCATTTGTTTTAAAGCCTTGCCGGTTAAACATTTCATTTGCGTGCTGTTCTGACATGCGGTTTCCCCCTGTGCGCGTACACTCTGAGCGTGCGCAGTCTCAGTCGCTCACTAAACACCTGTCAAACAGCGCCCGATTCCTGGACTTTATATAAATTGCGTCTGATTTTGCAAATACTGTCAAATACACACAGGGTTTACATAAATCCAGTTGGTTATGTCTAAATTGAAAGTAATCAGTTGTGTCTTTGTAACTTTGTTAGAAGCGCAGCCGCCTATAGTAGGCTATACATGGAAAGTTAAAGGGAAAGTTCACCCAAAAATGATATTATTATTCCTTTCTTCTGCTGAACGCAAAATAGGATACTTTGAAGAATGTGGGTAACCAAACAGTTGCAGGTTCCCATTGACTTCCATATAGGAAAAAAAAAAAACTATGGAAATCAGTGGGGTCTATCAACTTTTTGGTTACACACATTCGTCGAAATATCCTCTTTTGTGTTCAGCAGAAGAAATACATTGATACACAGAGAGTGAGTAAATAATGACAGAATTTTCATGGGTGAATTACTCCTTTAATATTAATACATTTATTATTGTTATCTTGTTACAGGTCCATCTGATTCTGATCTGTTTATTTTATGTCTTATCTCTATTTAATTTAATATTGTCCGTTTTGTAATTATATATATATATATATATATATATATATATATATATATATATATATAAAGATACTGTTTATCTAAAGTTATTTAGTTAATTGTTCTGCATATTTGCATGCAATTGCAATTTTTTTATTATTATTTATTTATTTATTTTTACCAAAAGCAGGTTTACTGGTCTATTTAGTACACCACATTGAGTATACTACTTAGTGCTGTAAGACTATGAATATTAAAGTGCAAAATAAGACCTGGACACTCTTGTGGGTTTGCTACTGTTACAATTTGAAACCGTATAAGGGTAAAAACATGCCAGGCAGACATTGATGTTAGCAACACAGCTACAACTAATAAAATTAATAATGGGTGTGTTTTGTAGTCTGTGAATAATCAAGCATTGACAATAGTCGATCATATTGGCGGCACCATGGGCCCCCAAATAAAATTCTGCTTAGGGCCCCATAAAGGCTTGGGCCGGCTCTGTGTGGAGGGAATGGGCCAGTCTCTAACCTCCCCTGGTCCATCTGCACTCCGTCTGCATCGATAATGTATCCGAGGAACTGAATAGGGGGTCGATGAAATTCACACTTCTCAAGTTTGAGATAGAGGATGTTTTCCCGAAGCTTTTGGAGAACCTGCTTAACGTGGAGATGATGGTCAGTCTCGTTCCGGGAGTTGATCAGGATGTCATTGATGTAGATCATCAGGAAGCGATGGAGGAACTCCCGAAACACCTCATTCATAAATCCCTGTAATACAGGAGGGTGAGTTGGCTAGCCTGTACGGCATTACCCTATACAGCATTACTCATAGTGCTCAGTGGCTTTTATTGTGTGGATGAGGTTGTACGCGCTACACAGGTCCAGAAGATCGTGGACCCTTGAAGATTCTCGAGGGCTGCAGGAACCAGGGGAAGAGGTTATCAGTACTTGATGGTATGTTGGTTGAGTACTCGATAATCAATACATGGCCACAAATCTCTGGAAGTGGCAGCAGAGGTAGAAGGGTAGATGTAGCCCTGGCAAAGAGCCTCTTCTACATACTCCTCCATGGCTTCTGTTCCGGGATGAAAAGCAAATAGATTCTACCTTTGGGCAGTGGTGCACCCGGCTGGCAATCGAAGATCAGTCCCATAATTGATGAGGTGGTATTTTAGCATCCTGGCATTGAGAGGTACGGTGTGCACCCATGCAGGTTTTAGGGACTTTTTGGGAAGCGGAAAACAGTCAAGGAAGACAGTCTTAATCCAGGCCAGAACTTCACCAGTGGTACAAGATATTTGTGGAGAGTTCATCTTAAGCCAAGTGCGTCCCAGTTGAGCCCTCCATAACAAGCAGCGAGATCTCCTCTACATGAGTACATCAGATGTGGAGAGTGAGGGTAGGGGTATGGTGAGTGATGATGCCTCAACCAAGGGGCAGGGGATTTCTGGATGTTGAGTTGACGGAGGAGTTGTTCAGAGATGAAGTTTCCTATGGAAACAGAGTCAACTAGGACCTTGACTGTAATGGAAAGGTGAGCACTGTTATGGTGGAATTAAGTGGGGCAGTGATAATTGGTACCGATTGGATAACACTCACCACTGGCCAAGGAGGTCAAATGGGACATTAAGGTAGGAGGTGGCTTCCAGCTCCACAGTATAGACTTAAGTGATTTAGGATGTGGCGAAATGGTGAGAGATGAAACAAGTCTACTTGTATACTGTAGGTTTGTCTACTGGTCCGGGAGGGCAGTTTGTGTGGCTTGGCAGTGGGATTGCAGGGCTGATACGTCCTGATTTGCAAATGGAGTATTGAATGAGGCTTTCTCGCATGGAGGTATCGTACACAGCAAACTGGAACTGCAAAGATGGTTCCAATCCCTGGTGATAAGCAGTAATGACCAGCCTCGTAGCGGCCAATGTGCGGAACTGAAGGGGAGGATGACAGGCAGACGAAGAGGTTCGAGGAGAATTGGCAACAACAGGTAAATCATACTGGTAAGTCCTTTACTCACTAGTTACAAACGAGACCAGACAACTGATTGTGGGGAAGTGGTGCTTAAGTATAGTTATATATATATATATAGGTATAGTATAGTAAACGGTGACAGGTGAGCATGATTAGAAGTCCGGTGATTGTGAACGGAGAGGAGGAGTTGAGGGATCTGGCGAGCTTGTGGTAGCGACAGAATTTCACATTTTCGTTATGTTTTACTAACATTCATTTAAAAAAAATTGAACTAATATTTATATTTTATTTATTTCAATTAACACAAATGTTTTTAATAGTTTTAGTTAATGGTAATAACCCTGGTATAACCATAAATATAATTTGAGAATCACTAATATGTGTGGCTGTAAATTTGACAGTTCTTTAGTCCAAAGAATAACATTTTCAGTGTAGGGAATCGCACTCAACAGCTGTAACAATAATGATATACGGAAACAATATTGTTGTAATCACTTTTTCCAGCTGATGAACAATTAAAGCCATTTTCAGCCAATCAGGATCCACCTGACATTAAAGAGCTTGAACATTAAAAGCTGCAGACGAAAAATTAAAGCTGCGCGATGTTGTCTTCCCCTCGTAAGAGTCTGTCCGTATGAGGAGGTTGATAAAATAAGTGGATAACATTGCCACCATATTCTGAAACGTTTTGTGTGGTAAATGTCATTAAGGTCTTAAGCATGTTTTAAAGAGCACCTATTATGCTTTTCTCCATGTTCATCAGTCTTTAGTGTGTAATATTGCTGTTTGAGCATAAAAAAGCTCTGCAAAGCTTCCATTGTAGTTGAGTTTCTTCCGGGAACGAACACGTCACAATCTTCCTCATTTAAATAATTAATATGCAGAATAAAGGGGCGGGGCCTGGTTAAGTGAGTTAGTAGTGTGTTAAACTGGCGGTTATGGTAAGGGGCGGGACATTTCCCAAAACACGCTCGAAGCGCTCGACCAATCACAGCACACTGCTCCAGCTGACCAATCAGAGCACAGTGTGCTTTTCAGAAGGAGGGGCTTCATCGAGACAGGAACTAAACAGAGCGTTACTGACAGACTGGGAAGAGAGGAGCTGCAATAATGGAGAATATGAGGAAAATTAATGAAAACTTGTTGTAGTAGAGCCCAAAAACAACATCAAGGCTCTCCAAAAGGCAATATGTCCCCTTTAAGACAGTAAATAGGGTACATTTTCAAGGATTCAAGGATCCGCTCTGATGCATAATGCTCATGTTTAATTGAAACATAATCATTGTCTCATTTTTTTAGCTAAAAAAGACAACATCTGGTAGCGTAGAGAGCTGGCAAGCAGGTTGCAGTGAGGATTGCAGAAAGATGGCGGTTTGTTCAACCTCTGTTACTACCTGCTACTTGGAGTGCTGCAATGCCACTTCGACCGCCTCGTGCCTCAAACTGACCGGTGACGTGAACATGCCCAGCTCTGCCACCAGAGGTCCTCACTCTCCCGCGCTGCTGATCGCCTCTCTACTGCTCTTCTGGATACTGAGAGTCTTCACTTGAGTGCAACAGTCACATTTGCAGGCAATCCAAGAAAGCGCAGAAAGTTTATGTTTGCTTTAAAGCTTTTTGAACTTCTTTTACTGTCCCTTTTACATTATTTGATATGCGTGTGTGTCTGTGTGTGTGTGTGTGTGTGTGTGGAAAGCAGAATGTGCACATATGTGTATAGATGCCAAATAAGCTTTACCATGGGCATCCATAGAGAGTTCTGTCAAGTGGGAATGTGTGTGCCTGTTGTTGGATTCTTCATTTCACTGAAATCATCCACCAAGGAATATATATTAACACTGAAGCAACAAATATGAGGTTTGATTATTCTTACATACAGATTGTTACTGATTTGTGTATCCGTTATTAATTCTTGCTCTTTTTTGGCATTAAAATTCAACAACAAACTCAGCACAAAAAACTGAGAATTTTAAACGTAACCTTTTCCGTTAAGTTTAAGGACATTTCCTTCAACCCTACATTAGATACAACACATACTGCACCATTACAGTGCATACTACACTACATACAACATATACACCATTACAGTGCATACTACACTACATACAACACATTATACACTAGTACAGTGCATACTACACCACATACAACACATACTACACCATTACAACACATACTACACCATTACAGTGCATACTACACCACATACAACACATACTACACCATTACAACACATACTACACCATTACAGTGCATACTACACTACATACAATATATACACCATTACAGTGCATACTACACTACATACAACATATACACCATTACAGTGCATACTACACTACATACAACACATTATACAATAGTACAGTGCATACTACACCACATACAACACATACTACACCATTACAACACATACTACACCATTACAGTGCATACTACACTACATACAATATATACACCATTACAGTGCATACTACACTACATACAACAAATACACCATTACAGTGCATACTACACTACATACAACATATACACCATTACAGTGCATACTACACTGCATACAGTACTACACTATTACAGTGCATACTACACTACATACTACACCATTACAGTGCATACTACACTGCATACAGTACTACACTATTACAGTGCATACTACACTACATACTACACTATTACAGTGCATACTACACTGCATACAGTACTACACTATTACAGTACATACTACACTACATACTACACTATTACAGTGCATACTGCACTGCATACAGTACTACACTATAACAGTGCCTACTACACTACATACAGTACTACACTATTACAGTGCATACTAAACTACATATTTCAAAACACGGGAGAAAAATCAATACAGAAAAGGCCCTATTTTTTTACAAACTTTTCTCAGAGTATATTTATGTAAATATTTTGATTGTAGTCAATCATGTCTTTATCTGAAAGCTTATTTCTCTTGCTCATATTTTGTTTTGTCTGTAGTACACAGGTTTCATGCATTCTAAAAAATATATATATACATATATTTATTGTGACAACCAAGTTTATATACCATATTACTCAAAAATACTCCAAAGAATTTCCTTAGAATGCTTAGATAATCCAATTTCTGATACTAATTATATAAAATAACAAACTGATTGTTCAAACCAGGCATATTTCACCTTGCAAAATAATAGTTAAGTACAAACCAGTTAACGCCAAACAAATGAAATACGCACTTTATGCATCTATATGGAAATTAGACAATGTAAAATAGTTATAATGCATTTATAATATTGGACATATAAAAAGCCTGTGGGTAAAACCCATACTCATTAACTTAAAGCTTTATTTTTTTTCAGAGAAATGTGTTTATTAAATGCAAGTGTACAGATCTAAATGCATAGTTTATGCTTATTTTATTAAATTACATGTGATTTCATAATTTTGCCGGATAAGACTAATTTACTGACAATATAATAAAGGTCATGATAAAGATTTTGACTGCTCGGTTGATAAAGGGTTGCAATAATTTTTATTTCTCTGTATTGCTTATATATGAAAACAATGAAATACTGATATGTTTATAGTAACATGATATGATAACTAGCTTCATCTTTATGCAAACAATAGATTTTAAAAAACTGCTTTTGAAATTAATAAATAAACGCTTTATCTTCTCAGCACCCAGCCTAGCGTTTATTTGGACATTTTCTTGTGCTTTACATTCTCCTAAAAAATGCTTCTTCTTTCTTCAACTTCTGTATTGGATCAACCAAACCAGTCTATATTAAATCTATATTAGTGTATTAAAAGGCTTGTGAATTTAGTATTCACATTAATGAAGACTGAGAGGAGACGTATTCAATACTCAGATATGGGTAAAAACTATTTCAGTGCATACTACACTACATACAACATATACTACACCATTACAGTGCATACTACACTACACACAACACATACTACACATTACAGTACATACTACACAACATACAATACATACTACACCATTACAGTGCATACTACACTACCTACAACACATAGTACACCATTACAGTGCATACTACACTTCAGCATGTGTAGTATGTACTGTAAGGTATGCAAATTTTAAAAGAGATGTCTGGATAATCTTGGCTACAATATGTACAGTATAACAGAATGAAGATACTGTTTCCCAGAATGCAATGCTTGACTCGACTTTCCAATTCCAGCGTGATGAATAAAGCAGAAGTAATGTATTATTTTGACGTGTTCTGTTTAGAATGTGTTCTGTTTTAACTAAGAGTAGTATACTGGTATACCATACCAAACAGAGCGCTAACCCTACACAGAAAATATGCATACAATATACATTTCAGAGACAGTAGAACAAACATGGTGTTTAAAACATACCAGGTTCTTTGAGCTAAAATAAAGCCCCTATAGCGCCACCTAGTGGGTCTGCAGTAAAAGAGTAGTGGGTGGGATTTGAGACCATGGAGTCTGCCAAGTTTGGTGTCTGACGGTCAGAAGAAAAGTAATAAAGAAGAGGACAATCAGAAGTGGTTTCATCCGAGACTCTTCATAAGCGAGGCACTGATGAAGATGAGCTGGATCTGCTGCGTGGCACAGAGGGAAGTCGAGGACAAAACCACACACACACACACACACACACACACACACACACACACACACACACACACACACACACACACACACACACTTTAAACGATCTTAAATGACACGTCTTGCGCTTGAAGAAGTATCGGCTCCAGACTTGCTGTGAATAATGGATCAGTCCGTGGCAATTCAGGAGACTTTGGCAAAAGGGGAAAACTGCAAAATAGTATCCTCTCAGCACCGCTATCTCTCTTTCTGTTCAAAATAAAGCCGTGTTTTTTAATCGACTGCATGTTTTGATGCTAACTTGGTGCGAAACTTTGCGCTGTTTAAACGTACCCAGTGTAGATCAATCTTTAGTTATAAAGAATATCGCGTCCATATTATCTTAATTTCTGCTTACATTGCATGTCTTTTTTGAGCATGCCCAGTTTTCAGGGAAAAGGACATTTCAGTGTGTGATTCCTGGCATGTCCGCCAGATGTCGCCAACGTACAGTAAACTAAAATGGCTGTTCTTCTTGTGAATTGAACTTCGGTAATCATCCTAATATTCTGGTGGTCGAAAACGTAATATATTGTGTTGTATGAGCATGTAAATGTCCTTAGCAGCCGTGCACATGCTGTGGAGTGTGTTTCACTGCTGAATGATGTGAGAGAGAGCAAACTGATCGGACTCGTGCAGCAGAACAACGAACATGCGTGAGTTTAGACTTTCAGCAGTAACACTGACTAACATGCAGGTAATAAAATGCACAGTTGATATTTTGTGTGCAGTTAGTGCATGTATTTGAGACTAACATATAATAATGGAAAAATAACATTTAAAAAAATGTATAAAAGTTTAAAATGTGCAGTCCCTTCTGAGAAAGCTAAAAAACGGTAACACTTTACAATAAGGTTCATTGGTTAACATTAGTTAATGCATTAGCCATTAGCAATACAGTTGGTAATGTATTTATTAATATTTGTTCATGTTAGTTAATAAAAGTAAAGCTATTCATTGTTTGTTAATGTTAGTTCACAGCGATTTTAATAAAGTATTAGTAAATGTTGAAATTAACAGTAACAAAGATGTATAAGTGCAGTTCATTATTAGTTCATGCTAACCAATGTTAACAAATGAGCCTTATTGTAAAGTGTTACCAAAAAATATATGAGAAGCCTGGTTATTACTGATTTATTAATGAACGATTATGAACCTTTTAACAATAGCATGTGATATATTAGCAATAACTGTGTGTTTTTAGTTAATTACATAAGTTATGTAATCTTAAGGACAAAATCAGTTTATAAAGCTGATGATGTTATATATTTTTTCCAGGTTATTCCTATATTCCCATCGGAGAATGGCCATCACTGGCGATGATGTCACACTGGACGGAATCATACCCATT
Organism: Meda fulgida; assembly: GCA_030578275.1. Lineage (NCBI taxonomy): Eukaryota > Metazoa > Chordata > Actinopteri > Cypriniformes > Leuciscidae > Meda > Meda fulgida. Next base: position 35,015,913 of record CM060631.1, on the reverse strand, counting down.
TCTTATGACTTTTCAGTTGTTGAAGGTACGATGAATTATTGAGTTAAAACACCTGAAGGGATACAGTACTTTATATGCTCCATTATTATAATGGTTTTCTCTGATATCTCCACAGTTTCATCTCCAGATGAGCTTGCTGTTGTTGGTGAGGGTTGATTTTCATCTCGACAGCTTTTGTATCAAATGTAAAGCATCTCGGATTCTTGATCTGGGATTTTCTCATTATAAAGGTGCGGACACACGAGTACGAGTGACGTTTTTTGACGAGGAGTTGGTGCTGAAGTTACCTTTCGGATCTCAGAGCCGACTGTTCCTCGCAGAAGTCAATCGGGCGTGGAGCGGTAAGGCTAAAGCCTTTAAGACCTTTAAAACTGACATAAGTGCGGGACAGAATTAGGCAATGAAATACACAAACTGTCAAGAGAATAAAAGCAGCGTTTTCTCTTTCTTAATTGAAGAGAGAGAGACTGAGCCGCATCAAGATACAGTGAGTTCCAGTAATTCAGCCTAGAGCAAATACAAGCACGTCCTTTAAAAACAAATCCTTTACTGATAAAAACGTTTCAATTTCGCAATGGATCTGAGATGATCAAAGCCTTTATCAAATTTAAGGCCGTGAACAAAAATCACTCCCAAATTTTGTGCATGAGAATACACAGAGAAAGGACCCAAATGGTATGAAATACAAACTTTTGTGATATTTTCTAAATGTCGATAAAAAAACGATTGCGAAATGACGGTGCTCATTATTGTCACGAAACTGCTCTGAGACAGGCAAGTTAAGATCCAAACGTAGCTTTTATTATAATATAAAGGGGTAATCCAGAATCATGGTCGAACAGATAAGCAATAGGTCAGACAGACAACAGGATGATGAGACACAGGTGAATGCAATCAGTGAATGAGGTACAGGTGAATGTGATCAGTGATCAGTGATGGTGAGTCCAGGCAGTGAGTTATGGGAAGTGTAGCTTGTGAGTGATAATAGTCTTATCTGGAGCGCTCTCTGGTGGCTCTCCAGGGCACTCCAGCTGGTGACCGTTACAATTATGTTATGCAACTAACACGTAATTCTTTTCCTCTCGCGATCTCATTCCAGACGTCATGGCGATGGATGTTGGTTGGGTTTATGTATCTTAGCCATTATTTATAATGGAGGAGTCGTAGGCGTTTTATCCAAGCATTGATGTCAAGGAAAGCCTTGTGAGCGGCTCATATGAGGAGTTTCTGGGTGTTTCTCACTCAAATCTGCTTTAGGTCTTGATCAACTGTGGCATTTCTTTCTTATTTAGAAACCAGTATTAAGTCTTTTATGAGTTTAATGAAGAACTCTGTCTCGTCTTCTGTCCAAACACACCGCGCCATCTTTAAAGAATTATCAACTTTTATGTATGTCATGTAAATGCGGAAAAAACTTTTCATTGCAGGTTTGCGAAATGTTCCTTTTTCGAATTGCCTGAAAAACCACCTCATGCGAGTGTGAAAACCTTTTAGCGATACATGGGTGTTTTTTCATTCCATTGGGCGTATATTCAATTCGCAATTCGAAGGGTAATGGAAACATAGCTAGAGACTGCATGTCATAATTTTCTTCACGTTTTAAAGGGGAGTAAAGGTTTATCATCCGCATGAAAATGGTAAGGAATGTTATGCCTCCAGGAAAAATCAAACCTTTAGGGAACGAATGCAGCCAGTATAAAAGCGGGCCCGAAACCGAGCCCTGATGTACACCACAAACTAATGGTACCAAAAAATTCCCAACCTCCACCAAAAACGTTCTATCAGAGAGATTTAAACTAATTATTCCGGTGCCGTGAATTCCTACACACTTACTCAACCGTTCGAGCGGGATCATGTGAGGAACCTTTTCATAGTTCCTGGAACTATTGCCGGAAGTTCCCGGAGTTTGGCTTGTTGCACCGCAGGATCGAGGAGCGATTTTAGTTCTAGAAACTCCTTTTGGAGGAACTAATTTACTCCTACTCCAGAGTCGTCTAGACCAGTGCTATAGAGAGCCTAAGACACCCCCCCCCCCTCTCAAATATGTATGGTAGTCAATGGCGAGAGACAACTTATCTTTTTATTCCGTCTGAACTGTGCCCTGAATTACACATATGATGTTTGTCAATTTAAAAAATAATTATGAAAATCAAAAAAAGTCGCAGTTTGTCATAAAACAGAAGAGTAACATTTAGTTTTATCTGAAAATCGCTCAATGAACTACATCTCTCGTCTCGCACTATGTACGTCACCGAGCTTGTGTGTGTGCAGTCTGGTACAACACACACAGGCATGACGGCGTAACGTTACGATTATAACGTTAGACTATAGATAAAAATGACAGACGTTGGCTTCAGTAAAGTCAGCTTTAGTAACGTTAGCTTCAGTAAAGTTAGCTTCAGTAAAGTTAGCCTCAGTAAAGTTAGCCTCAGTAAAGTTAGCTTCAGTAAAGTTAGCTTCAGTAAAGTTAGCTTCAGTAAAGTTAGCTTCAGTAAAGGAAAGTTAGCTTCAGTAAAGGAAAGTTAGCTTCAGTAAAGGAAAGTTAGCCTCAGTAAAGTTAGCTTCAGTAAAGGAAAGTTAGCCTCGGTAAAGTTAGCTTCAGTAAAGTTAGCTTCAGTAAGGTTAGCTTCAGTAAAGGAAAGTTAGCTTTAGTAAAGTTAGCTTCAGTAAGGTTAGCTTCAGTAAAGGAAAGTTAGCTTTAGTAAAGTTATCCTCAGTAAAGTTAGCCTCAGTAAAGTTAGCTTCAGTAAAGTTAGCTTCAGTAAAGGAAAGTTAGCTTCAGTAAAGGAAAGTTAGCTTCAGTAAAGGAAAGTTAGCCTCAGTAAAGTTAGCTTCAGTAAAGGAAAGTTAGCTTCAGTAAAGGAAAGTTATCCTCAGTAAAGTTAGCCTCAGTAAAGTTAGCTTCAGTAAAGTTAGCTTCAGTAAAGGAAAGTTAGCTTCAGTAAAGGAAAGTTAGCTTCAGTAAAGGAAAGTTAGCCTCAGTAAAGTTAGCTTCAGTAAAGGAAAGTTAGCCTCAGTAAAGTTAGCCTCGGTAAAGTTAGCTTCAGTAAAGTTAGCTTCAGCAAAGTTAGCTTCAGTAAAGTTAGCTTCAGTAAAGTTAGCCTCATTAAAGTTAGCCTCAGTAAAGTTAGCTTCAATAAAGTTAGCCTCAGTAAAGTTAGCCTCAGTAAAGTTAGCTTCAGTAAAGTTAGCCTCAGTAAAGTTAGCTTCAGTAAAGTTAGCTTCAGCAAAGTTAGCTTCAGTAAAGTTAGCTTCAGTAAAGTTAGCCTCAGTAAAGTTAGCTTCAATAAAGTTAGCTTCAGCAAAGTTAGCTTCAGCAAAGTTAGCTTCAGTAAAGTTAGCTTCAGTAAAGTTAGCTTCAGTAAAGTTAGCCTCAGTAAAGTTAGCTTCAATAAAGTTAGCTTCAGCAAAGTTAGCTTCAGCAAAGTTAGCTACAGTAAAGTTAGCTTCAGCAAAGTTAGCTTCAGTAAAGTTAGCTTCAGTAAAGTTAGCCTCAGTAAAGTTAGCTTCAGTAAAGTTAGCTTCAATAAAGTTAGCCTCAGTAAAGTTAGCTTCAGTAAAGTTAGCTTCAGTAAAGGAAAGTTAGCTTCAGTAAAGGAAAGTTAGCTTCAGTAAAGTTAGCTTCAATAAAGTTAGCCTCAGTAAAGTTAGCCTCAGTAAAGTTAGCTTCAGAAAAGTTAGCTTCAGTAAAGGAAAGTTAGCTTCAGTAAAGGAAAGTTAGCCTCAGTAAAGTTAGCTTCAGTAAAGTTAGCTTCAGTAAAGTTAGCCTCATTAAAGTTAGCCTCAGTAAAGTTAGCTTCAATAAAGTTAGCCTCATTAAAGTTAGCCTCAGTAAAGTTAGCTTCAATAAAGTTAGCTTCAGTAAAGTTAGCCTCATTAAAGTTAGCCTCAGTAAAGTTAGCTTCAATAAAGTTAGCTTCAGTAAAGTTAGCCTCATTAAAGTTAGCTTCAGTAAAGTTAGCCTCAGTAAAGTTAGCTTCAGTAAAGTTAGCCTCATTAAAGTTAGCCTCAGTAAAGTTAGCTTCAATAAAGTTAGCCTCAGTAAAGTTAGCCTCAGTAAAGTTAGCTTCAGTAAAGTTAGCCTTAGTATAGTTAGCTTCAGTAAAGTTAGCTTCAGTAAAGTTAGCTTCAGCAAAGTTAGCTTCAGCAAAGTTAGCTTCAGCAAAGTTAGCTTCAGTAAAGTTAGCTTCAGTAAAGTTAGCTTCAGTAAAGTTAGCTTCAGCAAAGTTAGCTTCGGCAAAGTTAGCTTCGGCAAAGTTAGCTTCGGTAAAGTTAGCTTCAGCAAAGTTAGCTTCAGTAAAGTTAGCTTCAGTAAAGTTAGCTTCAGTAAAGTTAGCTTCAGTAAAGGAAAGTTAGCTTCAGTAAAGTTAGCTTCAGTAAAGTTAGCTTCAGTAAAGTTAGCCTCAGTAAAGTTAGCTTCAGTAAAGTTAGCTTCAGTAAAGTTAGCCTCAGTAAAGTTAGCTTCAGTAAAGTTAGCTTCAATAAAGTTAGCCTCAGTAAAGTTAGCTTCAGTAAAGTTAGCTTCAGTAAAGTTAGCCTCAGTAAAGTTAGCTTCAGTTAAGTTAGCTTCAGTAAAGTTAGCTTCATTCATGAGAGAAAAGGTATGACGTCACATGCGCGCCCTTTGGGTTTGTAGTCTTTGTAATTACGTATTTTCACAGTCTTATACCTCAACAGTTTTATCTCAAACTGTGACTTTCTTGACTTTAAAATGTATCTTTTAAATTGACAAACATCATGCGTGTAATTCAGGGCACAATAATTCAAACGGGATCAAATATTTGTTGTCTCTCGCCATTGACTACCATATAATATATTTCCGAAATATTTTTCCCGAACGTTAGTGTTCGCTGATTGGCCAAACGCACTGAAACACCAGCACACGACATTTTTAAAAAGGCTGTGTAAACGCACACATTATTACCTATATATTTACTCCAGAAACGGACTCTACGAACATGTAAAACAGAGACAGATGAACCTCTTCACGCTGAGGAGAAAACCCGACGCAGCTTTGAGGAGACCGAGAGAAACATGATCATGTATTTCTGCTCAGCAACACTGGACATCACATGACAAACGCTAATACCTTTTCATTACTGTCTACTTTCTATGTATAACAGTCCTGTTTAATAACGTATTACACAGGACTGTTAGACAGACCGTACGCTAATAAACACGGAGAACGCCAGCGCTGGGAGTTACAGTGGCTTTAAGTGCTTGAATTAGATGTTTTGTCCTGGAAA
>CM060631.1:34918167-35005667 GCA_030578275.1 Meda fulgida | reverse complement strand
AACATAATAAATATATATATATATATATATATATATAAGCAAATTATAACAAAAAAATTACACTTCGTGTTAAGACACTCCTCCTTTTTAATTGTTTTAAATTTTAAAATGATTTTAAACAAACATTAATAAATCTACATTTGTGTAGGTAAAACTTGGCTACATGTATTAGACAAAAATTTAATATTTTTGTTGTCCAAAAAGACAACAAATTCGATCGCTTCTGAAGTGCAAAACTGAAAAGCACGATCGGCTCGTTGAGTCTGATTCTCAATCTATTGATTCGTGTTCGACCGCGCGAGTCTGCATCCAACTTCAGGCGTCATGCTCATGAATAATTAAGATTAAGATAAATAAGCTCAATATGATTGGATGCAAAGCTGACGTTAGTAAAATGGCGCTTGTGAAGCCTCGTGATTGGACACTACAGAAAGGCCAGGAGGCGACGTCACCATGGCGTAATTAATATTCATGAGCCAATCCTTCAGCATAGTAGGACTCCCTGCCGAAAGCTCCGTGTGTGTGTAAGTACAGTCAGAATGCGAGAACAGGGAGATGTCTAATGCGACTCCACTAAATGGTAAGAAAAGTGTATTCGGTTATATATCAGTTTAAACAAACAGCCACATGTGTAGGAAACAACGAACGTGCGTCTCTCCGGGTCATTCGTTTTGACGTGTACATTTAAATAACTCAGTTCTTGTTTTCACAGTGAGGTGTGTGTGTGTGTGTGTGTGTGTGTGTGTGTGTGTGTGTGTGTGTGTGTGTTTAGTCGTGATTGACTGGCTATGATGTACAAAGAGCTAGATGTCTAGATAGGCTTTGATGTAGAACTATAAAGAATAAGTAATCTTTTGATCTGAGCTCAGATTTATTAACCGTTTATGTGTTTGCTTGTATCTTTATTTCCTTTCCTCCATTTACACATTGTTTATTTATCACTTAAGTAAGTGTTATTATGGTGTATTTGACCTTACTGACCTGCTGTGTGATATTTAATCTATTTAAATCTGTTTAATGTCATTTATAGAGACCTTATTGGAGAATATATGGAATGTTTGCTCTTTTAAAAATCATTTGTTAAACCACAGGGCTATTTTTATTACATCAGAATAACCAAAATTGTATGAAAAGCCAATAACATAAACTCAAATAAGTATTTATAAGTCTGGGACCCACATAGAAAGTCTGGGAAATAAAAATCAGATTTTGATTCAGATTCTGTTTCTATAGGTCATAAATCAAATAAGCAAATTTGTGCATTTTAAACATTTAAACTCTTAAAGCATTTGAAGTTTAAGATGCTCTTTGTAAATTGTTCAATTTAAATGTTATTTTAAATTGTTCTGATAATTCAAGATAATGCAACACCCACTGAAAGAATAATCTAACTATACATGTTTTTTCATATATACTGTACATATACTTATCATGATGTTTAATCATTATCATGATACATTTATAACCTAAAGATTAAATAAAAACTCTGTCTCAGACACTACAGGATATAACTTTAACCTAATTGTAATGATTTTTGTCGCAAAAATGATTTTTCTCATGTGAACTGATGATTTTAGAAATAATAACTATAATAGCCTAAGTCTATTCCGAGGTCACAAAAATGGACTTTTGGTTCAGAAATGACTGCTTAATATCCAGGCGTCTCATCTGAATCCGTGTAATCAAACACAACATGAGCAGGTGAGGCTTTACTGTGGTAATGTTGAACTTTTCTGTGTCAATGCCGTTTGAGCTCAAACCACTGTTGCCAAACCATTGCTCTGACATTTCCTGAGTGTGTGAAAGCGTGAGGAAACTGGCGTTTGTTTTGGCCCCGCCCACATTCTTCTCGTATGACATCATCGCAGGGTTCATGATGTCGTCAGTCGAACTCTGACCTGATCTCTCCACTCGTTATCAGAACAGATTGCTGTAAGAAACTGAGGTGACACTTTATTTGAAGGTGTCAGTGTTATAGTGTAATTGTACATTTAAAGTACTGAGTGATAATAATGGACTACATGTACTTGCTATAGTTAGGATGGGTGTTTGGTTGAGGGTTCATTGCATGTAATAAATATGCATAATTTATAGTTTTTACTACAGTAACTACATGTAAACAATGACACTGTCAAATAAACTGTTACCGAAACTGTTTTTAAGTGCTTGAAAGTAAAGCTGCAGGGTTCATACAAGGAGCTTAAAGTGCTTGAATTATTGAAAGACAATAGGCTATATTAGAAAGTACTGTTTAATTTTATTGATAAAACATCTTTTCTCACCCATCTGATATTGATAGAGCCATTTCAAATGACTATGAGAGCCATATCTGATATTGCTCACATAATTCATGCATAATTGTGCAGTGTCTGTACGAACCCTGGAGCCGTAGACTCGTTTATTGTGGGTCACGGTTTCAGAAAAACGTAAGATTTGAGTTAATGAAGGACTTGTGTTGATGCAATGCTGTGGAGTAATCTGATCATCTGTGTCCACGCTTGCAGGAAAAGCCGACGGCGTCGGTCAGAAGAAAGAGGACGAGCGCAGCAAAGGAGACGGTGTGTGTGAGAGGTACGCAGCGTTTACAATATTGCATAAATCTGCAGTTATAACATCTTAAACAGGATATATAGTTATAACATAACTTTTCCTGGCTGCTCTAGATTTAAAGCCGGGCTTATTCTACATCTCGTCGTTTTTAGCTGCGGCCGTCCAGTTGATCTTGAGGAAATCTCTGCTAGGCATATTTTCATGTTTTTTTATTTAATGCCGTGTGTATATGACAGTAATTTGCAGATTAATCTTCAGTCACCAAACACGAGATGCATGATGTCATACACTGTAGAAGAGACATCAGTGATGAAAACAAACCTTCAGGAAGAAGAAAAATTAAAGTTGGCTTTCATTCTCTTTCAGGTTCATTTTTCTAATGTCTGATAGCGCTACAAAACCGCTATGGTTTGGTTTTCAAGGTTAATAATCTGTTTGTTAGTTGGGAGTGTGAAGTCATGTTTTAACCTTAAAACAATACTTTTTTACTCTTTCTTACTCAGGATGTTATTCCAATGTAAATCAGCAGTTTTCTATGTGAATACAGTATATAGTGAAGTGTAATTTATTCCTGTGATCAAGCATCATTACTCCAGGCTTCAGTGTCACATGATCCTTCAGAAATCACTCTAATATGAGGATCTGATGCTCAAGAAACATTTATGATTATCATCAGTGTTGAAAACAGGCGTGCTGCGTCATATTTGAAATTTTCAGGATTATTTGCTAAATCGAAAGCGTTTATGTGAAATAGAAACTTGTGTAACATTCTAAATGTCTTTTCTGATCATTTTAAAGAATCCTTATTGAATAAAAGTCAAATATTTGTGTCATAAATCGTTTAGTTTCAGTCAGGAGAGAGGGAAGGGCGAGGTGATCCGAAACTCCCAGCACATCTCGTCAAATAAAGACCAGATGCTCGGGATGCCCCAGTTCGGCCTGCGGGATAACCTCATCAAGTGTGAGCTCCTGAAGAACGAGGACGCCTACACATACATCCAGAACTACAGGTGTGGATCAGTGCCAGTTCTCGTGCTTGAGGTCAAAGGGGGCCGATTATGCGTTTCACAAACTCTTGATGATGTTTCAGGCTCTACTAGAACAGGTTTTCCTGCTGTAATGTTGATTATTTCCTCATATTCTCCATTGTTGCGGCTCCTCTCTTCCCAGTCTGTCAGTAACACTGTTTACTTCCTGTCTCTATGAAGCTCCTCCTCCTGAAAAGCACACTGTGCTCTGATTGGTCGGCTGGATCAGTGTGTTGTGATTGGTCGAGTGTGTTTGGAAATGTCCATAATGCCCTTACCATAACCGCCAGTTTAACACACTACTAACTAACTCAACCAGGCCCGCCCCTTTATTCTGCGTATGAATTATTATAATGAGGAATATTGTGACGTTTTCGTTCCTGGAAGAAACTCAAGACATCAGAAACACTGACACCGAATGCATAAATGTTATTTTCTTGACATTACGGTGAAATATTGTTATCATTAGCAATAGCAGTTATTCCCTGTTAAAAAAGTGTATTTTAGTGTTTCGTTTCCCTCCCACAAAACAATTAAATAATAAAAAAATCATGAAAATTAATAACAAAAAAGAACATTTCTTTGCTCCAAATATTTTATTGACTAGAAAATACCTTTTTGTGTGGAAAGTCATTCATTATCATGTACAATAATAATAACACGTTTAAAATCACAAATTATTATGTAAACAGTAATAAGAAAATGTTGTTTCACTGTACCTTTGGTCGCCTTTATTTATAAAACAAACTCAGAGATCATCCCTGAAACCTATTAATTATAAATAACACCTTGAAACAATAACTATAACCAGGATTTTCAATGAAAGTTCTGTTTGTTACTCGCATCTATTTAGTGTACTTTGTTTCCGCTTAGAAATGCCGCGGTGACTCGAGGTTGCCCCCTGTGGAGAGAAACCCTCTCCTACAGCTGCAAGTACACGAAGAGTAGTCATAAATCATAAGTATAGGCTCTCAAAGCTCTTGTTTAGGACAAAAAGCATTAAGTCCGGAGACAGAATGGCTTAAGCCAGTTGTATTGTGGCCCCAGCAGTCGTGCTCGCAGGTTTCAGTATGCGTGAGATGTTTCTTAATTCAAACCGGCAGCTTCTCTCTTTGGCTCGTGTTGTGGGATCTTTTGAATCACCGGCTCTGTTCTCATTGTGTGCCGACAGCTTTTTCCTGGGAACGTACAATGTGAACGGCCAGAATCCGAAGGAAAGTCTCAGTCCATGGCTGGCGTCCACCGCCTCCCCTCCTGACTTCTACCTTGTGGGGTGAGGATCCGCATTAGTGTATTTATGACCCTGCACCACAACACCAGTCTCGAGTCGCACGGGACATCTGTGGCAATCGCAGACAAGACACTGTACGGGTCAAAAGCATTGATTTTTCTTTTATGCCATAAATCATTAGGGGATTAAGTAAAGATCATGTTCCATGAAAATATTTAGTAAATTTCCTACCGTAAATATATAAAACATTATTTTTGTGAGTGAATCGTGAACATTAATGCACAACTTTAAAGGAGATTTTCTCAATGTTTCGATTTTTTTGCACACTCAGATTCCAGATTTTCAAATAGTTTTATCTCAACCAAATATTGTCCTATCCTAACAAACCATACATCACTGGAAAGATTATTCATTCAGCTTTCAGATGATGTATACATCTCAAATGCATAAAATTGCACCCATGTGACTGGCTTTGTGGTCCAGGGTCACATCTATGATAACGTACACCGTGATGGAGACGTGAGTGTGATTCCCTGCTGTAGTTTCCAGGAGCTGGATCTCAGTAAGGAGGCGTTTCTCTTCAATGATACTCCTAAAGAGCCCGAGTGGATGCTAGCCGTCCACAAGAGCCTCCATCCTGATGCCAAGTATGCTTTAGTAAGGACCTCCTCTGCCCTCGCACCCATGAGCTAATGTCCAGATCGAGCACAACAACACTGGGTTATTAGGATAATAACACCCTAATATGCAACTAAACGAGAAGAGGCTTAGTCGACCTAACTATAATTAGTCGTTTAGAGTCACAGAGAGAAAAAAATCAACCTCAGACATGGCTTATCATGTGGACATGTAGGTAGTAGAAACCTAACGTTTGCCACTTTACAAGGTCACTCACTCTTAATGTTGACCTGGATAAATATGTGTTTGTGTGAATATTTAACTTAACAAGTGTCATCAACTTCATTTTTGCAGCCGACACTGCCTCAGAAATCTCTAGTTTATTAAAGTCCCCCTGTAGTCAATAATTGTATCCCTTAAAACACATCTCTGATCACCACAATTACATATTTAAATGTTTTTTCTTTGAAAACAATTCTTCATGTCTTAAAATATCTTGAATGTAACTCGACACCCTTGCCTCATTTAGTATGCGCGGCTCTATGAATATGCAGATGAGCCCCGCCTCCACTCACTCACTCAGAGATCCACTGGTTGACGAGCACACGTTGATCTGATTGGTTACAAGGTCGTTTGTGACGTCAGAAACACCAGCGATTTCACACCGTGTTTTTGAGACTGTCTTTGGTTCACTGCAATTTTAAATATTCAGAAAATATTAGAAAGAAAATTAGAAAATATTCAGCAATGCTGTCGACTTATGAACTTACACATGTGTGTCTTAAAGCATATTAAAAACACCACATAGACACATAAACAACATGAAAAACATAAAAAACTGTATTTTCACCACAGGGGGACTTTACAGACTGCTTTTCGACACATTCATAATGATTACTTTTGCTGCAAAAAGCTTTGTGCGTGCACTTGAGCGCTAAATATATATTTTAAAAGCTCATTGCGGTTTAGTATTGTTCTGTAATGTAGAGCAATGTTTCATATAATATCCTTCCTCAGCTCTGAAACTCAAACCATTTTCCAATGCCTCTCCCCAACCTTAAGTATATATTTAAGTAAATAAATTAATATCATAATCGTATGACTGGCCGACTAATGGCTTAAATGAACGACTACTAGCAAATAGAAAAACCTTAAGTCTGGGAAGCCCTATTTATTACAATATGCTGCTGATATGGATGGCTTTTAATTTATGACAGAATTCTAACTATCTATCTGTCAGTACATTAACAATTAAATGAAGTATTATATTAATAATAATTCACTTGGAGATGAAAACCATGTTTTTTTGACCACGTGTTGTTTTATGGAGGCTTGATTCCTCACAGAATAAATAAAACAAGATAATTGCAGATTTGTATCTTACAATTCTGACTTTTTTCTTCAATTGCGTTTTTATCTTACAATTATGAGAAAAAAGTCAGAATTGCGAGTTTACTGAAATGTGAGTAAAAGGTCGGAATTACCTTTATTATTTCGTTGTGGAAACAAGCTTCGTTTCACAAAGAATTTATTTTATTCGTTTTTATTTTATTTTGACCATACTCTGATTTTATCTCAGAGTATGAATTCAATATAACTGTAAAATGAAAAGTTTTGCACTGAGGAAACATTTCACGCATTAAACTGCACACACAGTTCTGTCAGGGCAAGCCATGTTACATGTTTATTCTTTATTCATTTTATCACTTAAGTTTGATCTCCTTTTAAAGATGACACTTGGCAGATTATTGCTGAAGTGAAAAAAGTTTTAAAAAGTGAACTTAAAAAAGTGACAGAATTTTACGTTTGTTATGAAAAATGCACAAAAATACTATTTTAAAATTTTATATGAAATGTATATTTTCAAAAACACCTTTTAGTCTAAAACTGCAAGAAAATCAAAGCCATAAATCGACACTAATTTTGTTCCAAATTTGAGCTTGATATCTAAAAAATACCTTTCAGTGAGATTTTGTTTGTTTGCAGTACCAAACACTTCCACTAGATGAAATTCGTCTCCCAGTCATTTCCATTTTTGACCACGATTAAAACAAGTGTGACTATTTTTTTCAGGACCGTTTAACATTTCCGAATAATGTCCATGATTTTTTGTTTTTGTGTTCGCATAGCAATTGCCAAAGCCTTTAAGTTTCATACCGAAGTAAACAATACTAAAAACTAAAAAATGATGAAGAGCACCAGTGTTAAATGTTTCACCCCTTTATTGTCTTTGTAAGAGTATTGGTGTGTGTTGTTTAGGTGAAGCTGGTGCGTTTGGTGGGAATCATGCTGTTGTTCTACGTGAAGGTGGAGCACGCAGCACACATCTCTGAGATGGAGGCCGAGACCGTCGGCACAGGCGTCATGGGGCGCATGGTGAGTGTGTTACGAGGAGCGTGGTGAGTGTGTTACGAGGAGCGCGTGTGTGTGAGTGTGTTACGAGGAGCGTGGTGAGTGTGTTACAAGGAGCGTGGTGAGTGTGTTACGAGGAGCGTGGTGAGTGTGTTACGAGGAGCGCGTGTGTGAGTGTGTTACGAGGAGCGCGTGGTGAGTGTGTTACGAGGAGCGTGGTGAGTGTGTTACGAGGACCGCGTGTGTGAGTGTGTTACGAGGAGCGTGGTGAGTGTGTTACGAGGAGCGCGTGTGTGTGAGTGTGTTACGAGGAGCGTGGTGAGTGTGTTACGAGGAGCGTGGTGAGTGTGTTACGAGGAGCGTGGTGAGTGTGTTACGAGGAGCGCGTGTGTGAGTGTGTTACGAGGAGCGCGTGGTGAGTGTGTTACGAGGAGCGTGGTGAGTGTGTTACGAGGAGCGTGGTGAGTGTGTTACGAGGAGCATGGTGAGTGTGTTACGAGGAGCGTGGTGAGTGTGTTACGAGGAGCGCGTGTGTGTGAGTGTGTTACGAGGAGCGTGGTGAGTGTGTTACGAGGAGCGCGTGTGTGAGTGTGTTACGAGGAGCGCGTGGTGAGTGTGTTACGAGGAGCGCGTGGTGAGTGTGTTACGAGGAGCGCGTGTGTGTGAGTGTGTTACGAGGAGCGTGGTGAGTGTGTTATGAGGAGCGTGGTGAGTGTGTTACGAGGAGCGCGTGTGTGTGAGTGTGTTTCGAGGAGCGCGTGTGTGAGTGTGTTACGAGGAGCGCGTGTGTGAGTGTGTTACGAGGAGCGCGTGTGTGTGAGTGTGTTACGAGGAGCGCGTGTGTGAGTGTGTTACGAGGAGCGCGTGGTGAGTGTGTTACGAGGAGCACGTGGTGAGTGTGTTACGAGGAGCGCGTGTGTGAGTGTGTTACGAGGAGCGCGTGGTGAGTGTGTTACGAGGAGCGCGTGTGTGAGTGTGTTACGAGGAGCGCGTGTGTGAGTGTGTTACGAGGAGCGCGTGTGTGAGTGTGTTACGAGGAGCGTGGTGAGTTTGTTACGAGGAGCGCGTGTGTGAGTGTGTTACAAGGAGCGCGTGTGTGAGTGTGTTACCAGGAGCGCGTGTGTGAGTGTGTTACGAGGAGCGTGTGTGAGTGTGTTTTACGACGAGCGCGTGGTGAGTGTGTTATGAGGAGCGCGTGTGTGAGTGTTTTAAGAGGAGTGCGTGTGTGAGTGTTTTAAGAGGAGTGCGTGTGTGAGTGTTAAGAGGAGCGTGTGTGTGAGTGTGTTAAGAGGAGCGCTTGTGTGAGTGTGTTACGAGGAGCGTGCGTGAGTGTGTTACGAGGAGCGCGTGTGTGTGAGTGTGTTACGAGGAGCGTGATGAGTGTGTTACGAGGAGCGTGGTGAGTGTGTTACGAGGAGCGCGTGTGTGTGAGTGTGTTACGAGGAGCGCGTGTGTGAGTGTGTTACGAGGAGCGCGTGGTGAGTGTGTTACGAGGAGCGCGTGGTGAGTGTGTTACGAGGAGCGTGTGTGTGAGTGTGTTACGAGGAGCGCGTGTGTGAGTGTGTTACGAGGAGCGTGTGTGAGTGTGTTTTACGACGAGCGCGTGGTGAGTGTGTTATGAGGAGTGCGTGTGTGAGTGTTTTAAGAGGAGTGCGTGTGTGAGTTTTAAGAGGAGTGCGTGTGTGAGTGTTTTAAGAGGAGTGCGTGTGTGAGTGTTAAGAGGAGCGTGTGTGTGAGTGTGTTAAGAGGAGTGCGTGTGTGAGTGTTTTAAGAGGAGTGCGTGTGTGAGTGTTAAGAGGAGTGCGTGTGTGAGTGTTAAGAGGAGTGCGTGTGTGAGTGTTAAGAGGAGCGTGTGTGTGAGTGTGTTAAGAGGAGCGTGTGTGTGAGTGTGTTAAGAGGAGCGTGTGTGTGAGTGTGTTAAGAGGAGCGTGTGTGTGAGTGTGTTACGAGGAGCGTGCGTGAGTGTGTTACGAGGAGCGCGCGTGAGTGTGTTAAGAGGAGCGTGTGTGTGAGTGTGTTAAGAGGAGCGTGTGTGTGAGTGTGTTAAGAGGAGCGTGTGTGTGAGTGTATTAAGAGGAGCGTGCGTGAGTGTGTTACGAGGAGCGCGTGGTGAGTGTGTTAGGAGGAGCGCGTGTGTGAGTGTGTTAAGAGGAGCGCGTGGTGAGTGTGTTACGAGTAGCGCGTGTGTGAGTGTGTTAGGAGGAGCGCGTGTGTGAGTGTGTTAAGAGGAGCGCGTGGTGAGTGTGTTACGAGGAGCGCGTGTGTGAGTGTGTTAAGAGGAGCGCGTGTGTGAGTGTGTTAAGAGGAGCGTGTGTGTGTGTGTTAAGAGGAGCGTGTGTGAGTGTGTTACGAGGAGCGCGTGGTGAGTGTGTTACGAGGAGCGCGTGTGTGAGTGTGTTAAGAGGAGCGTGTGTGAGTGTGTTACGAGGAGCGCGTGGTGAGTTTGTTACGAGGAGCGTGTGTGTGAGTGTGTTACGAGGAGCGCGTGTGTGAGTGTGTTATGAGGAGCGCGTGGTGAGTGTGTTAAGAGGAGCGCGTGGTGAGTGTGTTACGAGGAGCGCGTGTGTTACGAGGAGCGCGTGGTGAGTGTTACGAGGAGCGCGTGGTGAGTGTGTTACGAGGAGCGTGTGTGTGAGTGTTACGAGGAGCGCGTGGTGAGTGTGTTACGAGGAGCGCGTGGTGAGTGTGTTAAGAGGAGCGCGTGGTGAGTGTGTTACGAGGAGCGCGTGTGTTACGAGGAGCGCGTGGTGAGTGTGTTAAGAGGAGCGCGTGGTGAGTGTGTTACGAGGAGCGCGTGTGTTACGAGGAGCGCGTGGTGAGTGTGTTACGAGGTGCGCGTGGTGAGTGTGTTACGAGGAGCGCGTGTGTGAGTGTTACGAGGAGCGCGTGGTGAGTGTGTTACGAGGAGCGCGTGGTGAGTGTGTTACGAGGAGCGCGTGGTGAGTGTGTTACGAGGAGCGCGTGGTAAGTGTGTTACGAGGAGCGCGTGGTGAGTATGTTAGATGTACTATACAGCTAAGATAAATTATGCATAATTACAAAGGGCTAAACCAGTCCCTAACCCTAACCTTAGCTTTATAGCAAGTACATGTAGTTAATTAATATTACTCGGTACTTATTTGTGTAATGACACTGTAACAACTTCACCTTAAATTAAAGGGTTACACCTTATTTCAAGGTGTCGTTGTTACAATGTAATGTTATATATAAGTACTGAGTAATATTAATTAACTACATGTTCTTGCTATAAAGCTAAGGTAAGGGTTAGGGATTTAAAAAAAAAATTAATAACACTACCATATCTAAAAAATAGAACCAACTGTTTTCCTAAATTAAAAGCAAAAATAATGTAAGCATTAGCTTATAATATCATAATAACCTTCTTTCTCCTTTAGGGTAATAAAGGTGCAGTAGCCATTCGCTTCCAGTTTCATAACTCGGACATCTGTGTGGTGAACTCCCACCTCGCCGCGCACACCGAAGACTTCGAGCGACGCAATCAGGACTTTAAGGACATTTGCCGCAGGATTCAGTTCCGGCAGGAGGACCCCACACTGCCCCCCCTCACCATCATGAAACACAAGTATGAACTAAACACGATAGTTGGCCAACATGCAGCATATCTGATTTAAAGGGGTGGTATAATGCCCTTTTCACAAGATGTAAAATACGTCAAGAGTGTATGTGAAGTTTTAGCTGAAAATTCCCCCACAGATATTTTATAGCATGTTAAAGTTGTCACTTTTTGAGGGTGAGCAAAAACACGCCGTTTTTGTGTGTCCCTTTAAATGCAAATGAGCTGCTGCTCCCGGCACAGAGGGCGGAGCTTTCGTGTGTGTGTGTGAAAATTTCAAAAACGTTTAGCCTTTTATGATGGAGAGACTCAGAAGAAGTGACAACATGTAGGAGCAACAGGACGTTTCTGAATGGTTAGTTGATGAATTTATGCAGCTGATGTGGAGTTATCTTCTAGTCTGTGATTTGCATATTCTGTCATGATAATTTATAAATCGCGTTCCTGGGGGTGGGGTTTATGTACATTTTAAGGTTTGAAAGCTCATTGTAGTCCCTACCAGCGGTTTATTGTAGTCCTTAAAAAGTGATTTCTGTAAAGGCAAATATCTCCCTTTGCTTTGAGCTTTGAGCATCGTAACTTTACAGATGTTGTTTATGCTCAAGCAGCAACATTACACACTAACTACAGTTAGAAAAAGTGAAATCATAATCAACCAGCACTTTAATAAGAGACAATTGTCAGGTTCTCCCTGTTTAAGTCTTTTATCGTCACTGTTCTCTTCTTTTCCAGTATTGTGTTATGGCTGGGAGATCTAAACTATCGATTAAGTGACCTTGAAGTCGATCAAGTGAAGGAATTAATAGATAAAAAGCAGTTTGAGACCCTGTGTAATCATGACCAGGTAAGACTCGGCACAGCTGCGGTTTCTCTGGATAGTGTTGAGTAATATGGAAATATGAATGTGTGTGTGTGTGTGTGTGTGTGTTTCAGCTGAAGCGGCAGATGGATGAGGAGGTTGTGTTTGTGGGATTCACGGAGGGAGAGGTTGATTTCCAACCCACATACAAATACGACACTGGCACAGATCAGTGGGATACAAGGTCAGAGAACACCATCACACACTGTCACACTTTCAATAAAAGAGCTAATATTCTCCACAACATACTATAAACGAACACATAGCAACATGCTAAAATCACATGTCCTCGCAAGAAACATTTACTAACATTACAAGTGAACTAGTGCTGCACGATATTCAAATGCAGTTTATTTACCTTGAACCAAGCCAATCTGAGACACTAAAACACTGTGTCTACAAGAATACAGTGGAAACTGTCAAAATAAAAGCTTGATGGTTAAAGTCGGCATGAAACGGAAGTTGCGCTGGTCTTTTCTCCTCTATCGTGCCGTATATCTGAGTGAAACGCTTCTGGAACAAGAACAAATCTATTCTTTTAGATAACCCAATTAGATGCTATATCTCTGCAATAGTTTTATCTATCGAAACAAAGCTTGGTACACTTCATCAACACCATGATCTGAGGGTGCGTGCCAAATTTGGAAACAGCGCCACCTACAGGTCATGAGATCTGAAAAATGGCTATGTTTCTCACAACTTTTGAATTGTTTGTCAGAATGTTTGGTCATGGACTGGATCGGAAGAGTCACATGTCTACCGTTTTTAAATTTGTCATAAATTAGCAGTATAAATAGCAGTATATAATAATGCTTTGATGCATCGGCACAAAAGTTCATCATCAGCACATCCTGAAGGTACCCAAAACATTTGAAGACCGCATCGCCTAGAGTTCAGAAGTTGTGTGATATTCATGTTGATGTGGTTTAGCCCCATTATTTATTCCTGAGATCAAAGCTGATGTTCAGCATCATTACTCCAGTCTTCAGTGTCACATGATCCTTCAGAAATCACTCTAATGTTGATTTGATAATAATCATACATGTTTCTTGAGCAGCAGTGTTATTTGTGTCTATGCAGTGAGAAGTGTCGAGTTCCTGCGTGGTGTGACCGCATCCTGTGGAGGGGGAAGGACATTAAACAGCTTAGTTACCAGAGTCACATGGCCCTGAAGACCAGTGACCACAAACCGGTCAGCTCTCTGCTAGAGATAGGGGTGAGACCAGCAGACGTCACCGTACACACTCATTCTCAGAAGGGTTGCGTATCGCTTGAATTTTAACGAGTCCGATTCTTATCGATTGCTAATTTCGATTCCAATCAGGTAAAAAAAAAAAAAAAAAAACTTAGATATCATTCATATTTAGTCTTATTGCTAAACATTTGTAGCTGAATATCATGACCAGAAATCAACAGCTAAAGAACACTTACACAAGGAGCGTTTGCCTGTGGTGTAAAAATACCACAGAAAAACAACTAGCCTGACTAATGTAAACTTCAAGCATTATTAAAGACGAGTAAACACTCAGTAATTAAATACAAATACAAAATTAGTAATCGCAACAAACAGATACAACTGAACAAAGATAAACAGTGTTTTAAGATTTTGGGTCATTCAGGTTCAGAAACTGTAATCACATGTAAAATAACACTGCACTTTATAAATAAAATATACATTACAAATATAGTTACAAAAGTTATTCAGTCAATAACAAGTGAATTTTCTGTCTTTTGCTGTGTGATTACTGTTATTATAGAGCAGGAATATTAGAGTTATTATAGAGACGGCAGGAATATTACTGTTATTATAGAGCAGGAATATTAGAGTTATTATAGAGACGGCAGGAATATTAGAGTTATTATAGAGACGGCAGGAATATTACTGTTATTATAGAGCAGGAATATTACTGTTATTATAGAGCAGGAATATTAGAGTTATTATAGACGCAGGAATATATATAGTTATTATAGAGCAGGAATATTAGAGTTATTATAGAGCGGGAATATTAGTGTTATTATAGAGCGGGAATATTAGTGTTATTATAGAGCAGGAATATTACTGTTATTATAGAGCAGGAATATTACTGTTATTATAGAGCAGGAATATTAGAGTTATTATAGAGCAGGAATATATATAGTTATTATAGAGCAGGAATATTAGAGTTATTATAGAGCGGGAATATTAGTGTTATTATAGAGCGGGAATATTAGTGTTATTATAGAGCGGGAATATTAGCGTTATTATAGACCGGGAATATTAGAGTTATAATAGAGCGGGAATATTAGGGTTATTATAGAGCGGGAATATTAGTGTTATTATAGAGCGGGAATATTAGTGTTATTATAGAGCGGGAATATTAGAGTTATTATAGAGCGGGAATATTAGAGTTATTATAGACCGGGAATATTAGCGTTATTATAGACCGGGAATATTAGTGTTATTATAGAGCGGGAATATTAGTGTTATTATAGACCGGGAATATTAGTGTTATTATAGAGCGGGAATATTAGAGTTATTATAGACCGGGAATATTAGCGTTATTATAGACCGGGAATATTAGAGTTATTATAGAGCGGGAATATTAGGGTTATTATAGAGCGGGAATATAAGAGTTATTATAGAGCGGGAATATTAGCGTTATTATAGAGCGGGAATATTAGCGTTATTATACAGCGGGAATATTAGCGTTATTATAGAGGGGGAATATTAGCGTTATTATAGAGCGGGAATATTAGAGTTATTATCGAGCGGGAATATTAGAGTTATTATAGAGCGGGAATATTAGAGTTATTATAGAGCGGGAATATTAGAGTTATTATAGAGCGGGAATATTAGAGTTATTATAGAGCGGGAATATTAGTGTTATTATAGAGACTGCAGGAATATTAGTGTTATTATAGAGCGGGAATATTAGAGTTATTATAGAGCAGGAATATTAGAGTTATTATAGAGCAGGAATATTAGCGTTATTATAGAGCGGGAATATTAGCGTTATTATAGAGCAGGAATATTAGAGTTATTATAGAGCAGGAATATTAGTGTTATTATAGAGCAGGAATATTAGCGTTATTATAGAGCAGTAATATTAGCGTTATTATAGAGCATGAATATTAGCGTTATTATAGAGCATGAATATTAGAGTTATTATAGAGCGGGAATATTAGAATTATTATGGAGCGGGAATATTAGTGTTATTATAGAGCGGGAATATTAGTGTTATTATAGAGACTGCAGGAATATTAGTGTTATTATAGAGCAGGAATATTAGAGTTATTATAGAGCAGGAATATTAGAGTTATTATAGAGCAGGAATATTAGCGTTATTATAGAGCAGGAATATTAGCGTTATTATAGAGGGGGAATATTAGCGTTATTATAGAGCGGGAATATTAGAGTTATTATAGAGCGGGAATATTAGAGTTATTATAGAGCAGGAATATTAGAGTTATTATAGAGCGGGAATATTAGAGTTATTATAGAGCAGGAATATTAGTGTTATTATAGAGCAGGAATATTAGCGTTATTATAAAGGGGGAATATTAGCGTTATTATAGAGCGGGAATATTAGAGTTATTATAGAGCGGGAATATTAGAGAGTTATTATAGAGCGGGAATATTAGTGTTATTATAGAGCGGGAATATTAGAGTTATTATAGAGCGGGAATATTAGAGTTATTATAGAGCGGGAATATTAGAGTTATTATAGAGCAGGAATATTAGTGTTATTATAGAGCAGGAATATTAGTGTTATTATAGAGCGGGAATATTAGTGTTATTATAGAGCAGGAATATTAGAGTTGCAGGAATATTAGAGTTATTATAGAGCAGGAATATTAGAGTTATTATAGAGCGGGAATATTAGTGTTATTATAGAGCAGGAATATTAGAGTTGCAGGAATATTAGAGTTATTATAGAGCAGGAATATTAGAGTTATTATAGAGCAGGAATATTAGAGTTATTATAGAGCGGGAATATTAGTGTTATTATAGAGCAGGAATATTAGTGTTATTATAGAGCGGGAATATTAGAGTTATTATAGAGCAGGAATATTAGAGTTATTATAGAGCGGGAATATTAGCGTTATTATAGGGCGGGAATATTAGCGTTACTGTAGAGCAGGAATATTAGAGTTATTATAGAGCAGGAATATTAGCGTTATTATAGAGCAGGAATATTAGCGTTATTATAGAGCGGGAATATTAGAGTTATTATAGAGCAGGAATATTAGCGCGTTATTATAGAGCGGGAATATTAGAGTTATTATAGAGCAGGAATATTAGCGTTATTATAGAGCGGGAATATTAGAGTTATTATAGAGCGGGAATATTAGTGTTATTATAGAGCGGGAATATTAGCGTTATTATAGAGCGGGAATATTAGAGTTATTATAGAGCAGGAATATTAGAGTTATTATAGAGCGGGAATATTAGTGTTATTATAGAGCGGGAATATTAGCGTTATTATAGAGCGGGAATATTAGAGTTATTATAGAGCGGGAATATTAGAGTTATTATAGAGCGGGAATATTAGAGTTATTATAGAGCGGGAATATTAGAGTTGCAGGAATATTAGAGTTATTATAGAGCAGGAATATTAGTGTTATTATAGAGCAGGAATATTAGTGTTATTATAGAGCAGGAATATTAGAGTTGCAGGAATATTAGAGTTATTATAGAGCAGGAATATTAGAGTTATTATAGAGCAGGAATATTAGAGTTGCAGGAATATTAGAGTTATTATAGAGCAGGAATATTAGAGTTATTATAGAGCAGGAATATTAGTGTTATTATAGAGCAGGAATATTAGTGTTATTATAGAGCAGGAATATTAGAGTTGCAGGAATATTAGAGTTATTATAGAGCAGGAATATTAGAGTTATTATAGAGCGGGAATATTAGTGTTATTATAGAGCAGGAATATTAGTGTTATTATAGAGCGGGAATATTAGAGTTATTATAGAGCAGGAATATTAGTGTTATTATAGAGCAGGAATATTAGCGTTATTATAGAGCGGGAATATTAGCGTTATTATAGAGCAGGAATATTAGTGTTATTATAGAGCGGGAATATTAGCGTTATTATAGAGCGGGAATATTAGAGTTATTATAGAGCAGGAATATTAGAGTTATTATAGAGCGGGAATATTAGTGTTATTATAGAGCGGGAATATTAGAGTTATTATAGAGCGGGAATATTAGCGTTATTATAGAGCAGGAATATTAGTGTTATTATAGAGCAGGAATATTAGAGTTATTATAGAGCGGGAATATTAGCGTTATTATAGAGCGGGAATATTAGAGTTATTATAGAGCAGGAATATTAGCGTTATTATAGAGCAGGAATATTAGTGTTATTATAGAGCGGGAATATTAGCGTTATTATAGAGCGGGAATATTAGAGTTATAATAGAGCGGGAATATTGGCGTTATTATAGAGCGGGAATATTAGAGTTATTATAGAGCAGGAATATTAGCGTTATTATAGAGCGGGAATATTAGAGTTATTATAGAGCGGGAATATTAGCGTTATTATAGAGCGGGAATATTGGCGTTATTATAGAGCGGGAATATTAGAGTTATTATAGAGCGGGAATATTAGCGTTATTATAGAGCAGGAATATTGGCGTTATTATAGAGCGGGAATATTAGAGTTATTATAGAGCAGGAATATTAGCGTTATTATAGAGCGGGAATATTAGCGTTATTATAGAGCAGGAATATTAGCGTTATTATAGAGCGGGAATATTAGAGTTATTATAGAGCGGGAATATTAGAGTTATTATAGAGCAGGAATATTAGCGTTATTATAGAGCAGGAATATTAGCGTTATTATAGAGCGGGAATATTAGAGTTATTATAGAGCAGGAATATTAGCGTTATTATAGAGCGGGAATATTAGCGTTATTATAGAGCAGGAATATTAGTGTTATTATAGAGCAGGAATATTAGAGTTATTATAGAGCGGGAATATTAGCGTTATTATAGAGCAGGAATATTAGAGTTATTATAGAGCAGGAATATTAGTGTTATTATAGAGCAGGAATATTAGCGTTATTATAGAGCGGGAATATTAGAGTTATTATAGAGCGGGAATATTAGCGTTATTATAGAGCGGGAATATTAGAGTTATTATAGAGCAGGAATATTAGTGTTATTATAGAGCAGGAATATTAGCGTTATTATAGAGCGGGAATATTAGAGTTATTATAGAGCGGGAATATTAGCGTTATTATAGAGCGGGAATATTAGCGTTATTATAGAGCAGGAATATTAGAGTTATTATAGAGCAGGAATATTAGAGTTATTATAGAGCGGGAATATTAGCGTTATTATAGAGCAGGAATATTAGAGTTATTATAGAGCAGGAATATTAGTGTTATTATAGAGCAGGAATATTAGCGTTATTATAGAGCGGGAATATTAGAGTTATTATAGAGCGGGAATATTAGCGTTATTATAGAGCGGGAATATTAGTGTTATTATAGAGCGGGAATATTAGTGTTATTATAGAGCAGGAATATTAGCGTTATTATAGAGCGGGAATATTAGAGTTATTATAGAGCGGGAATATTAGCGTTATTATAGAGCAGGAATATTAGTGTTATTATAGAGCGGGAATATTAGAGTTATTATAGAGCGGGAATATTAGAGTTATTATAGAGCAGGAATATTAGAGTTATTATAGAGCAGGAATATTAGTGTTAGTATAGAGCAGGAAAATTAGAGTTATTATAGAGACGGCAGGAATATTAGTGTTATTATAGAGCAGGAATATTAGTGTTATTATAGAGCAGGAATATTAGTGTTAGTATAGAGCAGGAATATTAGAGTTATTATAGAGACGGCAGGAATATTAGTGTTATTATAGAGACGGCAGGAATATTAGTGTTATTATAGAGACGGCAGGAATATTAGTGTTATTATAGAGCAGGAATATTAGCGTTATTATAGAGCGGGAATATTAGAGTTATTATAGAGCAGGAATATTAGAGTTATTATAGAGCAGGAATATTAGCGTTATTATAGAGCAGGAATATTAGAGTTATTATAGAGCAGGAATATTAGCGTTATTATAGAGCAGGAATATTAGCGTTATTATAGAGACGGCAGGAATATTAGTGTTATTATAGAGACGGCAGGAATATTAGAGTTATTATAGAGCAGGAATATTAGCGTTATTATAGAGCGGGAATATTAGAGTTATTATAGAGCAGGAATATTAGAGTTATTATAGAGCAGGAATATTAGCGTTATTATAGAGCAGGAATATTAGAGTTATTATAGAGCGGGAATATTAGCGTTATTATAGAGCAGGAATATTAGAGTTATTATAGAGCAGGAATATTAGCGTTATTATAGAGCGGGAATATTAGCGTTATTATAGAGCGGGAATATTAGAGTTATTATAGAGACGGCAGGAATATTAGCGTTATTATAGAGCAGGAATATTAGAGTTATTATAGAGACGGCAGGAATATTAGCGTTATTATAGAGCAGGAATATTAGAGTTATTATAGAGACGGCAGGAATATTAGCGTTATTATAGAGCAGGAATATTAGCGTTATTATAGAGCCGGTATATTAGACTTATTATAGAGACGGCAGGAATATTAGAGTTATTATAGAGCAGGAATATTAGCGTTATTATAGAGCCGGTATATTAGACTTATTATAGAGACGGCAGGAATATTAGAGTTATTATAGAGACGGCAGGAATATTAGCGTTATTATAGAGCAGGAATATTAGAGTTATTATAGAGACGGCAGGAATATTAGCGTTATTATAGAGCGGGTATATTAGTGCTGTCACTTTAAGAGCTGCACAGATCCAGTATACTGATACACATGAACACAGAGTCTCTCGCGCTTGAATTGTTTAAAGTCATATTGAAATACTCGCAAAAATGTTTAATTTTACAACAAGTATCCGATTCCTGAAGTGAATCCCAGCCGTTTCTCAGTCGCCTCACTGCCGTCTGCCGCTACTCTGCACAGATCAAGCTCGTGAACGGCGAGTCCTACAAGCGCACGTTCGAGGAGATCGTGAGGCGCATCGACAGGCTGGAGAATGACTGCATTCCTTCAGTGTCGCTGTCTCAGAGAGAGGTGAGTCCTCCGCCATCTCAAGGGTGGACAAGATTCAGTCAGGGACTTTTTGACACATTTTAAATTTACTCTTCCATTCAAAAGTTTGGGGTCAGTGAGACTATTTTCTTTTGAAAGAAATCAATACTTTTACATTAATAATAATAATTACATTTAAAAATGTTATTTCAAATTGTAGTAGTTTTGGTAACACTTGACAATAAGGTTCATTAGTTAACATTAGTTAACTACCTTAGTTAACGTGAACTAAGGATGAACAATACTTCTACAGCATTTATTAGTTTCAATATTTACTAACACATTATTAAAATTATTAAATGAAAGGTTGTATTTGTTAACATTAGTTAATGCACTGTGAACTAACATGAGCAAACAATGAGCAGCTGTATTTTTATCAACTAACATTAACAAAGATTAATAAATACAGTAACAAATGTATTTGCTCATTGTTAGTTAATACATTAATGTTAACTAATGAACCTTATTGTAAAGTGTTACCACTGTTTTCATGTTCATTGTTAGTCAGTATGTGGGTGTTGAGCCTCTGAATGGAAACGAAAGCCTCATTGTGGTGTTTCTGCAGTTCCACTTCGAGCGCGTGCGGTTCATGCAGCATCAGGCGCAGACGGTGAGCGTGCACAACGACGGGCAGGTGCCGTGCCAGTTCGAGTTCATTCAGAAGCTGGACGAGCCGTTCTACTGCAAACCCTGGCTGACAGCAAACCCGTGTAAAGGCTTCCTGGCCCAGGGTGAGGCCCTAACCCCAGTCAGCGCTTGACATGAGCGTATTCACCCACCGGCCAATCTGGCTTCTACGTGTTTTAGTTACCGGCCGTTCTGAACTTCTGCTAGCCAGAACAAGAAGAAGCTCACAAAAATAAATAATATATTTACATTCATTTCTTATTCAAACTAAATCCTGTCATCCAGCATCTCCTCTCTTCCTCTTTCATCCTCATCTTTTTTACCATAAATGTGTTTTAGATGGACAGATCAATACAGTACAAAGAACATTTCTGTTAACAATATGTTTTTAATCTTCTCTATTGCTTCAATGCAAATGAAGAAGCGTGCCGTTACGTGTTGTGTAGTGACGTGTGTGTTCGAGTGAGCAGATTCTGTGCAATACGCTGAATTTAATATATCGTGAAGACTCACGAGTATTTGCGCTAAATCTGCGCAGAATTGTCTTACACGAACTTCCCATTTGGTGAGTGTTAATTTCAAACCCTGCTTACAGTCAAATCAGTCATCTGATTAGAGAAGGAATAAAGCAGCCCTTTCCATCAGATCGATTCATGTGTTTTACATGAAGGCTTTTCAGTCCGATTGAGCCGTCAGTTTGGTTGCATGCACACGTAGCCAGTGTGGTTCAGCACAACTCGTCGCAGATTAATACAGATCGTCTCACAACAAGCAAACAGCAGTTATTGAGAAATGTGGACATCAGCTCCACTTGGACAAACATTGTACAAGATATTTTGCTGATGATTTTAATACCCATGAAAGATACTCATAATTCTGTCAGGTTTAAATGTATAGTGCTTTACACACATCGTTTCAAATCCGCTTTACAGATTTACGGATTATTCTATTTTATATACAGTCAAACCAAACATGATTCAGACACCAGATATCATTTTTATATGTTTTCACTAGTGTGTGCAGGACATTTATGCTAGTGAGGAGAGCAAAATAAAGTAAACTGGGACATATTATACCCATCATTCTCCATACAGTGACTACAGTAACACTATAAACATGTGGGACCAGAGATGATTCGCCACTTTGAGCTGATCATGTTTTCTTCAGTGTTTTTCTGTAACTGCTGATGCTCTTTTTCACACAGACTGAACAACATGAAGCATTGCTTGGTCACTGGTGGAGCTAAACTGGTATTCTCTAATTGTGTAGTTAAATTTACCAGCTGACAGATATTCATCATAATTCATGTGTGAGAGTCTAACAGAAGGACGGACAAAACCAGTGAAATATCCACTGATCTGAGAACTGTTCTGCTCATATTTTACTACCATTGTCTAAACTATAGCCAATAAACTGATAATGTGAGAAGTGTTGCAGGAGTCTGAATAATGTTGGTTTAACTGTATATTCACCGACTGTGAATATATCTATGCAGCAATCCTGAAACATTCAGCAGTTAGCTACTGTTTTACTCAGATTGACTAGCATTGTTTCACACCCTCTTGTGTTTGCTAATGTCATCAGTTATTTCACTTACCACGTTTCCTAACACAAGCAGGTGTGACACAAGACGTTTCAACAGTCATTTTTCTGTCCTCACTTGCATCAGAAATGCTGCTTGAAACAACCAAGCCACAGCCAATCAGAACATGATCCTTCAGCCAATCAGAACATGATCCTTCAGCCAATCAGAACATGATCCTTCAGCCAATCAGAACATGATCCTTCAGCCAATCAGAACATGATCCTTCCCTGGCGTCCTGTAACAAATCCTTCTCTTGCGGCTCAAAATGACTGAAGCCCTAAACATTTTAATTTTTTTCGTCCAGAAAGCTTATTTTATTTCATTTTGATCATATTTTTTTTCTATTTTTAATGACATTTTTTTTCCCTTTAAATTACTAGATGTAATCAATACATAATAAATAAATAGTAATTTAGTAATTTAAGCACATTCCTCACATTTTTCAACTTAAATTCAAAATAACTCACAATTTCATGCATAAACCTTTTAATTCAGCTCAAAATATCCTACATTGCCTGTCTTTGCCGACCTCGTGTGGAAAATAATAATATAAGATGATATTTCACGCCTCTAGATGGCCTTATAGCTCCACATGGAGCAAATGAGCTGTTCCTCTGGGTCCTAAAGCCAGTTTATCTTCACTATGCGTTCAGAAACACGTGTAGACATTATAACATCATTTTTGGTAAAGTTGTTGCAATTTTTTGTTTGCATTTTTGAGCATTTTTTTGTTTTTTCTATATGTACTGAATAGGGGTGTGCGATAAATATCGTCTGTGATAATATCGTAATGTTGTTTTAACGATGTGTGATTTGACATTATGGAGTATAGCCTATCCCTCACACACACCCAGAGACTGCATGCATACTCCACGTGATGTAGTCTTGTATAAAACCCATGTGACTGGTTTTGTGGTGATCACAAAAGTGCAGTTTTTCTCCAGATATCAGCATGATAACAAATGTGATATTGATTTTGTACAAGTTTAATAAACAAGAAGTTAATATTAAGTGACTTAGATTTTAGACACCATATTGCCTCTATTTAACACACAGCGGTGTTTCCTCACTGAGTGAATCAGCTCTTTGAACGAATCAATTGACTGGGATAGATGTCCTTGAAGGAATCGTTCAACGATTCGCTCATTAACAGTGACTTGCTGCCACCTACTGGCGGCTTCAATTTCACATTCAAAGTATCCTCTCTTGTTTTAAATCATTTTAAATATCAATATTCAATATTGCAAAGATTAATTTTGTTGATACAATAGGGCTGTAACCAATCAAATGAAATCAGTATTGAATTTGGTTACATTTATCAAATTGACACAAAAGATGATGCATGCATACAATTAGGTTTAAAAATTGGCTTTATAAAGGTAAAAATGCCCATATCAGGTAAAAATCAACTGAAACACATTGGAAAAAATAATTTCTGTCTCTGTTGTGAACTGACACCACACAGAGTGAAGAATATCAGTCCTAAACCTGCCAAAGTACTAAAACAATAAACACACTGAGGAAAATATTGTCTAATAATCGTCATCGAGAAAATCCCAGAAAATATCGAGATATAATTTTGTCAACATCGCACACCCCTAGTGCCATTCGTTCCTAAGGGGTCAATTAGACCCGCCAGAGGAGGATTTGTTACTTTTTAAAATTTCAACCCCAAAAACTCCTCGTATCCACTCCTCTGGATCCATTGGCATGCCTCGTATTCATGTGTGTTGAACAGTCACTGACACACAGCACGTTTTATATATTTATATATATATATATATATATATATATATATATATATATATACATACTGTGTAATACTGTATATACGCACAGGATGTGCAACGCCAGAGCTTTTATGTAAATGTATTGCATGGTGCGTTCGTCCAATCAGTGACACTGACACCACAAATATGGACGTTAAAAACTGTAGATGTGTGGTTAAAAACGTGGATGTGTGTGTGTGTGTGTGTGTGTGTGTGTAGGTGGCAGTGTGGACATCGACCTGGAGGTGTTTGTGAACCGCTCTACGGCCCCAGAGCTGAACTCAGGCCAGCAGCAGCTCGAGGACATACTGGTCCTGCACCTGGAGAGGGGGAAAGATTACTTCATCTCCATCACAGGCTCGTACCTGCCCAGCTGCTTCGGCTCGTCTCTCGCCACACTGTGTCTGCTGAGGGAACCCATCCAGGAGATGCCGCTCGACACCATCAGAGAGCTGGTGAGAGACACTCTTTCTGACTGATACACAAACCGCTGTAGTTTTGAACCACGCATTTGCCAATCAGCAGTAGGGGGCGTGTCCACTCATGATGGGGAGGAGAGAGAGTGAGCCGATCAGCAGTAGGGGGCGTGTCCACTCATGATGGGAAGGAGAGAGAGTGAGCCAATCAGCAGTAGGGGGCGTGTCCACTCATGATGGGGAGGAGAGAGAGTGAGCCGATCAGCAGTAGGGGGCGTGTCCACTCATGATGGGGGAGGAGAGAGTGAGACGATCAGCAGTAGGGGGTGTGTCCACTCATGATGGGGAAGAGAGAGAATGAGCCAATCAGCAGTAGGGGGCGTGTCCACTCATGATGGGGAGGAGAGAGAGTGAGACGATCAGCAGTAGGGGGCGTGTCCACTCATGATGGGGAGGAGAGAGAGTGAGAAGATCAGCAGTAGGGGGCGTGTCCACTCATGATGGGGAGGAGAGAGAGTGAGAAGATCAGCAGTAGGGGCGTGTCCACTCATGATGGGGAAGAGAGAGAATGAGCCGATCAGCAGTAGGGGGTGTGTCCACTCATGATGGGGAAGAGAGAGAATGAGCCAATCAGCAGTAGGGGGCGTGTCCACTCATGATGGGGAGGAGAGAGAGTGAGACGATCAGCAGTAGGGGGCGTGTCCACTCATGATGGGGAGGAGAGAGAGTGAGAAGATCAGCAGTAGGGGCGTGTCCACTCATGATGGGGAGGAGAGAGAGTGAGACGATCAGCAGTAGGGGGCGTGTCCACTCATGATGGGGGAGGAGAGAGTGGGTCAATCAGCAGTAGGGGGCGTGTCCACTCATGATGGGGAGGAGAGAGAGTGAGACGATCAGCAGTAGGGGGCGTGTCCACTCATGATGGGGGAGGAGAGAGTGAGTCAATCAGCAGTAGGGGGCGTGTCCACTCATGATGGGGAGGAGAGAGTGAGACGATCAGCAGTAGGGGGCGTGTCCACTCATGATGGGGAGGAGAGAGTGAGACGATCAGCAGTAGGGGGCGTGTCCACTCATGATGGGGAGGAGAGAGTGAGACGATCAGCAGTAGGGGGCGTGTCCACTCATGATGGGGCAGGAGAGAGTGAGCCAATCAGCAGTAGGGGGCGTGTCAACTCATGATGGGGAGGAGAGAGAATGAGCCAATCAGCAGTAGGGGGCGTGTCCACTCATGATGGAGGAGGAGAGAGTGAGACGATCAGCAGTAGGGGGCGTGTCCACTCATGATGGGGAGGAGAGAGAATGAGCCAATCAGCAGTAGGGGGCGTGTCCACTCATGATGGGGGAGGAGAGAGAATGAGCTAATCAGCAGTAGGGGGCGTGTCCACTCATGATGGGGAGGAGAGAGAATGAGCTAATCAGCAGTAGGGGGCGTGTCCACTCATGATGGGGAGGAGAGAGAGTGTCTGACAGTCTGACAGTTGTACATCTTCTAGTAGCTGTGGCAAATAAGACAAATATGAATCACAATCTTGAAAAATTCATCAAAATATTTTGTCCCGTTGGTTTTATAGAATCTCTATCTTTGGGCTTCTCCCTTGACTTTATGCCTCAATTTCCCCCCGATTGCCTCATAGACAGTAACAGATTGCCTTGAGCTTCTCCTCCTGTCTATACGGTAATGTCTCTATTGTGCGACAGAAAGTCGTGTGGTTATGACGCAATCGTTAGCCTATTTTTTACAAAAGCGGCTTCTACGGGGCCATAACGTAAGATACAAAGTAATGGAGCCTTTTATACAGGTCCTTCTAAAAAATTAGCATATTGTGATAAAGTTCATTATTTTCCATAATGTAATGATAAAAATTAAACTTTCATATATTTTAGATTCATTGCACACCAACTGAAATATTTCAGGTCTTTTATTGTTTTAATACTGATGATTTTGGCATACAGCTCATGAAAACCCCAAATTCCTGTCTCAAAAAATTAGCATATTTCATCCGACCAATAAAAGAAGTGTTTTTAATACAAAAAAATATACCTTCAAATAATTATGTTCAGTTATGCACTCAATACTTGGTCGGGAATCCTTTTGCAGAAATGACTGCTTCAGTGCGGCGTGGCATGGAGGCGATCAGCCTGTGGCACTGCTGAGGTGTTCTGGAGGCCCAGGATGCTTCGAGAGCGGCCTTAAGCTCATCCAGAGTGTTGGGTCTTGCGTCTCTCAACTTTCTCTTCACAATATCCCACAGATTCTCTATGGGGTTCAGGTCAGGAGAGTTGGCAGGCCAATTGAGCACAGTAATACCATGGTCAGTAAACCATTTACCAGTGGTTTTGGCACTGTGAGCAGGTGCCAGGTCGTGCTGAAAAATGAAATCGTCATCTCCATAAAGCTTTTCAGCAGGTGGAAGCATGAAGTGCTCCAAAATCTCCTGATAGCTAGCTGCATTGACCCTGCCCTTGATAAAACACAGTGGACCAACACCAGCAGCTGACATGCCACCCCAGACCATCACTGACTGTGGGTACTTGACACTGGACTTCAGGCATTTTGGCATTTCCTTCTCCCCAGTCTTCCTCCAGACTCTGGCACCTTGATTTCCGAATGACATGCAACCACTGAGCAACAGTCCAGTGCTGCTTCTCTGTAGCCCAGGTCAGGCGCTTCTGCCACTGTTTCTGGTTCAAGAGTGGCTTGACCTGGGGAATGCGGCACCTGTAGCCCATTTCCTGCACACGCCTGTGCACGGTGGCTCTGGATGTTTCTACTCCAGACTCAGTCCACTGCTTCCGCAGGTCCCCCAAGGTCTGGAATCGGTCCTTCTCCACAATTTTCCTCAGGGTCCGGTCACCTCTTCTCGTTGTGCAGCGTTTTTTGCCACACTGTTTCCTTCCCACAGACTTCCCACTGAGGTGCCTTGATACAGCACTCTGGGAACAGCCTATTTGTTCAGAAATGTCTTTCTGTGTCTTACCCTCTTGCTTGAGGGTGTCAATGATGGCCTTCTGGACAGCAGTCAGGTCGGCAGTCTTACCCATGATTGTGGTTTTGAGTAATGAAACAGGCTGGGAGTTTTTAACCCTCTGAGGTTGGCGCGGGCGCGATAGTCTTGCTTTTTTTCTTATCAGTGCAAAAGAAACTCAAAATACTCTGTTGATTTTGATCTTACATATAAGTGTTAGACATCATTCGATCCTGTTAAGTGTCTATTATTTTTCTGTATACTCACAATAAAAACAAATTGTTGTGCTTTTTGTCAAATAAAGAAAAACAAACATGATGCGAGTTTTGCCTTCTCTCTGTCAGTGCAGTCCATTCTGAATCGCGTCCGAAAATTAACTATAACTCCGCAAATACTTGTCATACAGGCAAGAGAGTTTTTTCTTTATGAAGCTTGAATTCTCTTCTTTTCAATGAAGTAATTTATATAAAAAACAAATATTCTCAGTTTATGTAATCTGTATGAAAAGAGAGTATGTCAGTATTTTTTCCCCCCAGCTCATTACACTTAATTACGCGTTAATCTGACACGCCCACGGAGGACGCGCGCTATTCAAACGCAAATGATCTGAGGCAAGCCATGCAAACGGTTAACGCCCACATCAGCTGGATAAAAGTTTAATTTTAAACTTTTAATAAGAATCCAGTTTAATAAGAATCTTGTAGGCTACTTACCTCGTCTTGCTGCGATGTTATCTTAATAATCCTGGAAAAGTTACCTCAGAAGTGCTCAGAATAAGGACCGCGGATTCAGCTGATGAAGCAAGTTATTTATTCTTAAGTGCTTTGTTCTAATCGCGTTATTGAATAGTGTACGTAAACTGCACAAAGACTGTTTAAATAAGAATTGCGTGTATGTGAATGAACGAATGGCACAGACGCGCGCGCGATGTTACTACAGCTGTCCATCGCATCTGTGCCGTTCATTCACTCTCGCTCCTACATTAGTAAACGTTATTTTTACATGAACACATCCAAACTATATAGCCTACTGAGATTTCTTCTAATCGCGATATAGTGTCTGTAATGACAACATTTCGTTCACTAGTTTTGGATAGTTTATAAAGTTTTATAAAATAGACATCAAATAAGCTTTTGTTAGACAGTTTCTGCTCATATGTTAAATATATACTGCTAGTAGGCTATGTTTAGTCACAAATAAACCAATCAACTGTTATAGTGTTTGTTCTAATGCAAGCTATATCAAAATAATGAATCCTTAACTTTGAAATACCTATGATAATAAAATATGTTGGCCTACTTTAAAAATTAATACTTTATAAGACAAATTTTCTTTTCAAGATGTTTTGAACCAATTCTGTAGAATGGCCCATATAGCCTATTTGACCAGGATTTGTTTCCAGGTGTGACTATAAATATGCTTTTGACTTTCATTTATGTTTTGATTGTGTATGTATATATATGTGTGTGTGTTTGTGTGTGTGTGTGTGTGTATGTATGTATGTATGTATGTATGTATATTTTTTTTATATATATTGTCCTTGCATTCTTTCTTGTGTGACACCCCTGAGAGAAAGGCTCATTAGTATGCAGTCTGCTCATTAGTATGCAGTCTGCTCATTAGTATGCAGTCTGCTCATTAGTATGCAGTCTGCTCAGGTGAGAACTGCCTAATTATTCATGATGGGGTTGGGCCGTTCACGCCCATCTGCATATTGACTTCCCAAACAAAAAAATGTTTTTCACAATTTAAAACAATCTATTGTTTTATGTGAATGATAATGCAGGATGATTTTCAGATCATTTTGAAGCAAAAACTCTAGGCGACAACATCCATTAGTCAAAAGTCTTGTGTACAGATATTTAGTATGTGTTTTGTGGCCTTAAACTTTAAAGCTTTAGTTTTTAGTTTTTCAATAACCACGCATAAACAATATTCTCTCAAAAATTCAAACATGTACATTTATGTTGCTCACATATTATGGTAGCCCTGTTTGTGCTATATAGAGTGAATTTACACCTTTGCCATTAACATGTTTATAAATAACTGAAAAAAACACCAATGTAAGGGCATGTCAGAACATCCCAATGGCCCCAAA
This sequence comes from Meda fulgida, assembly GCA_030578275.1. Classification (NCBI taxonomy): domain Eukaryota; kingdom Metazoa; phylum Chordata; class Actinopteri; order Cypriniformes; family Leuciscidae; genus Meda; species Meda fulgida. The sequence continues at coordinate 34,975,869 of CM060631.1, read as the reverse complement.
AACACCTCAGACCCCAGAGGGTTAAAAGCCTCAGGAATCTTTTGCAGGTGTTTAGAGTTAATTAGTTGATTCAGATGATTAGGTTAATAGCTCGTTTAGAGAACCTCTTCATGATATGCTAATTTTTTGAGACAGGAATTTGGGGTTTTCATGAGCTGTATGCCAAAATCATCAGTATTAAAACAATAAAACACCTGAAATATTTCAGTTGGTGTGCAATGAATCTAAAACATATGAAAGTTTAATTTTTATCATTACATTATGGAAAATAATGAACTTTATCACAATATGCTAATTTTTTGAGAAGGACCTGTACATTGTTGTGTTTCTTTAGAAATAAATAATGGACAAATGAAGTCTTTGGACGCCTCAGATGTAAAGTTATTCACTGTCAAAGTGACGCCAAAATGAATGGGAGTCAATGCAATGCTAACAGCAGGAGAAGTTCTGCTACAATGGCGGCGTCCGCGAGGCTTCAACTTCCGGCTGATGGATTGGGCCCTTGGGCTCGCGCTGCATTGGTCCAGACTGATAAACGGCCCGTGAAACACACAATAACGAGTAGCGCAGTTTCGTTCTGCTTTCATTACATTTACCGTTTGATGTTGGGCAATGTTGTCGTGGTCGCACCTTTGAAATAACGAAATTTTGGTCGGCAGGAAAAATGGTCCAACGAACCGGTTTGTGTTTGCGTCATTACAACATTTCGGCCGTATTTTTTCGGTGATAAAAGTCTTTCGGCCAAAAACCGAAAATGCACTTTTGGGCCGAAAATTTTCAGTGGCCGAATATTCGGTGCATCCGTAATAAACTTGTTTAAAAGCCAAAATGATCTGGAAATTATTAATTTGACTCATAATTTTTTTGTGTGTTATATCAGAGTTTGAAGTCAAAAAGCCAAGCGAGTGACACCGAGACTGATAAACCTCAAGAAATCCCCAAGGAACTATGGATGATGGTGGACCATCTCTTCCGCTATGCAAAAAAACAGGTCAGGACTTGCTTAAACTCGTCTCTTTGCCTGTTTAAAAGCATTCAGTGCTTTAGTGACTCTGTGCTGCTGTTCTAGCTGGGGCTCTTTGTTATGGTCTCCTATTGAGCTCCTCTCCATAGAAACACCAACACTAATGCAGGAATCTGTCCAGCGCTTGCCTTGGGAGTTGTTTGAGTAACAAGAATTTAACATTCCCCAAACCGTCCTTTGTTGTTGAGAGATGGCTGACTGAATTACGCATGTGATTGACTGAACTGATTGTAAATGAAAGTTTACAGGACAATGCCTGAAGTTCATCCAAGGACTGTGAAAGCAGCCTGATGAAGGTTTTGTGATGTGTGTGTGTGTGTGTGTGTTACAGGAAGACCTGATGAAGGTTTTGTGATGTGTGTGTGTGTGTGTTACAGGAAGACCTGATGAAGGTTTTGTGATGTGTGTGTGTGTGTGTTACAGGAAGACCTGATGAAGGTTTTGTGATGTGTGTGTGTGTGTGTTACAGGAAGACCTGTTTCAGCAGCCCGGCCTGCGCAGTGAGTTCGAGGAGATCCGGGATTGTTTGGACACGGGCAGCTTGGACACTCTGCGTATCCTTTCACACGCTCACTGTATAATAAATATCTGTATAATTGAACGTCCCCTTTATTTTTTAGAAATTCCAGATATTTATGCCACTGCATAAATAGACCAGATGAAAAAAGATCATATTCCAAGTGTAGTCCAATGGAATAAATAATTAATGGGATACTGTATGGGTGTATGGTTTATCACATTGCACGAGCAGAATAAAAAATGAAATATAACGTAAATAAAATATTTAGGTCGCATTAAAGTGCCCCATTATGCTATTTTAAAGGCTCCTAAGGTCTTCTACAACATATTTACATGCATCCAACGTAATAAACACTTTAATATTCTCATAAAATCCACTGCCGCATCAGCTCTTTTCTCAGTGTCTGAAACGCTCCGATAAAGATTCAGTCTCTCTAAACCCCGCCTCTCTGAGAGCTGCTCTGCTCTGATTGGTCAGACCGGTCAGTCTGCCGTGATTGGTCAGAAACCAAATGCTCATTATCATATCTGAATCTCAGCTCTTGATACACAGTGATACGAACAGTAATGATGGCGTCGGTTTTACCGTATCTTATATTGAGGGCGGTGCAAGGCAAAAACTTTGCTTTAGCTTTTTTTAACTTAAACTTTTTGCCTATTTTTGTGTTCAGGTCTTTATAGGCCTAAACATATATTATGGCTCACACACAGACATCAGTTATTTCCAATAATGTAAAAATAACTGGGCTACATTTACATGAAATCATGTAGCAGATGCTTTTATCTTCCAAATGAGCCACTAGTGAAGGTGATCTGCTGTAGTTAACGGTGATGATGATGACCCTTGACCTGAGCGCTGTCAGCGGGCAGTAATCACTCCGTGGCCGAAGCCCTGCTCCTGTTCCTCGACGCTCTTCCCGAACCCGTTCTCCCCTTCTCCTTCTACCGGCAGTGCCTGGACATCAGCGCCGACAGCAGCCAGTGCAGACAGGTGTGTGTGTGTGTGTGTGACCTTACTCTGTCTGTGTTACTCTGACTCTCACACACACCAGCAGACAGGTGTGTGTGTGTGTGTGTGTGTGTGTGAGTGTGTGTGTGTGACCTTACTCTGTCTGTGTTACTCTGACTCTCACACACACCAGCAGACAGGTGTGTGAGTGTGAGTGTGTGTGTGACCTTACTCTGTCTGTGTTACTCTGACTCACACACACCAGGAGCCACTGCAGACAGGTGGGTGTGTCTGTGTGTGTGTGTGTGTGTGTGTGTGTGTGTCTGTGTGTGTGTGTGTGTGTGTCTGTGTGTGTGTGTGTGTGTGTGTGTGTGTGTGTGTGTGTGTGTGTGTGTGTGTGTGCGCGTGCGTGCGTGTCTGTGTGTGTGTGTGTGTGTGTGTGTGTTCTGACTCTCACACACATGCTGTTCTACTGGACGTTTCTGATGATACTGTAAGAAATATGAGGTGGACGTCGAAAATGAAGTGTATTACAGCATAGCAGTGGCAAAGTGCAGGAAACACGTTGAGTTCACCAGAGCATCCACGACTCGAGCTTTTATCCGGTCTCAGTTCACCAGTCTCCGTAGTCTTCCTGCACACGAGGTTGCTCTGGTTGTACCAGCTGTGGTCTGTTAATGAGGTTGAGATGCTTCTGTGTCCCACACACATTCCCACTGACCATTTTCTCAGGATGTGATCAACCTAAATGGGAAAGAAACAATATACCTTGACTTTCTTTGATCTCTATGATAATTAATAAATTTTAGGGATGAGCTCATTCTGGGAATCTGGGTCGAGGCAGACTACAGTTTCTTACAATACCTGGAAACTTTTTTTATTCAGAAAGATGTTTAGAAACATATTTGAAGTTAGAGATCGACCAATTTTGATTTTTTTTATTACAGATACCAATTATCATCATTATTTATTTATCATTATTTTTTATTTATCAATGATTATTTGCATGTTTATGTGGCCGATAACCGATATACAGAACCGATATTTATTTATTGGTTTATTTCTGTGTTATAACAACAGCACTGAACTGAACAAACTGTTATTTAACACTTTTTAGTTCTATATCTTATATATATATATATATAATGTTCTATATACTGTCTGAAAGAGTGCACATTAAAGATATCGGGCACTGTCACTAAAGTGTCTCAGGTAAACAAACAAGTAACGAATATAGCATGGAAAAATGATCCAAACAATAATGAAACATTCTAAACCGCCCGAATAAATAAAACACATCACTACTTCTGTGTATCTTAATAATCCCAGTTGCGTTTTCTTATTTATAACAACAACATTAATATTAACAACAGGCTAAATAAACTTACAAAGTCTAATGTTTTCAAATTGAGAACATAAATAAATGACAGGGGAGTCTATCAACTCCTCATAAACATAAGCATTTGTTTTAAAGTGTGTGTTTACTAGGCTGAAGAGTGAAGAGAAGGGAATATGCAGACATTACACATGCATTCGCTGGAATACACAGATATTGCCAGGAAAAAAGTCCATCTCTGGCATGTTTCAGAATAATTAAATATTCGTTTGTCTCAGCCTAGATTATGAAATAGCTGACAGTGCACTGTTTTTATCTGTGTCTACATAGATAATTATTAATTTCTACAGAGCTGTAATAATTTATATGTTTATTAGCAAAATAAAGTTCAACTCAGTACTTTAATATTCATGGCTGTTTTATTTCATTCATGTAAAGTTACGTCTTTATTGGGACTGGACAGATTTCGTGACTCGAGTTTGTCTCTAGTTTTTTAGCGCTAAGTTTATATTACATGTGAAGCATTTATGTAACATCTTATTTGTGCATTAACGGTTGTTATGTTAAATAAAGTGTATTAATTAAAGAAGTTAATTTACCGTTGAACACCGTTGTTGACCCGTCTCCCCTCAGACACAATGCTTAAAGTCCTCTGTGGTGTAAATCCAGCTTTTAATGTAGTTTATGTGTCTATGTGGTGTTTTTAATATGCTTTAAGACAAACATGTGTAAGTTCATAAGTCGACAGCATTGCTGAGTATTTTCTGTTTAAAACTGCCGTGAACCAAAGACAGTCTCAAAAACACGCTTTGAAATCGCTGGTGTTTCTGACGTCACAAACGACCTTGTAACCAATCAGATCAACGTGTGATCGTCAACCAGTGATCTCTGAGTGAGTGAGTGGAGGCGGGGCTCATTTGCATATTCATAGAGCCGCGCATACTAAATGAGGCAGGGGTGTCGAGTTACATTCAAGATATTTTAAGACATGAAGAATTGTTTTCAAAGAAAACATTTAAATATGTAATTTTGGTGATCAGAGATGAGTTTTTTAAGGGATATAATGATTGACTACAGGGGGACTTTAATGGCTGTCATGCAATTCTCAAAACGGCCAAATATCGGAATTATTATTATGCTTAAAAATAAATATGCTTAAATGCTTAAATATCGGAAGAAATATCGGTAGAACCGATTATCGGTCGATCTCTCCGTTTCACCTGAGTGCATTTTAGATTTTTATGTAGTTTGTAAAATACATGAAATGATAATATCTGCAAAGTGGCGGTAAAACTTTAATAAACCAGAAAATGTTCTAGCTTTTGCTTTATCATCAATATAGTTGTGTAACGTTTCATTTTTCTTTCTGTCCACAGATCATTTCCATTCTACCTCAGTGCCATAGAAATGTTTTTAACTATTTAACGGCCTTCCTTCAAGAGCTGCTGAAACACTCGGCACACAATCGGCTGGACGCCACTATTTTAGGTGGGTTGACGAAGCGCTTTCACTACTTGTTTTGTGTAGTTTTGTCTGCAGATTTTGAGAGCACAGGCCAGTTTCAATGGAAAGCAGAACTCAAACTTTTACTTTACATTCTGGGATTTCACTATGTTATTATTAGTCATTAAACCATGATTAATACCTGCACTTGGTGAATAAAAAAGAAAGTGTGCAGTTTTGATTTTCTAGGTTTCCTGCAGTCTGACCGTTTGATGGATAAATGTCTCTGGTTCACAGGCCCGATCTTCGCTGTCCTGTTGCTCCGGTCGCCCACAAAGCAAGATCTCACGGAGAAAAGGAAAGTGAAGGAGTTTTTCCAGCATTTCTTGGTCCAGACGCCCTCTGACAGAGACATTCATGATAAATCACACGAATAATTATTTTACATGCCTAGGTTTTTCCAGGTATCAGCAGAATTATGTCCATACATTTTGTAGTTGCCATTTAATTCAAAGCATTTTAAACCGTTATTGAAACTAATTGGTTTTATTACAAATCAGAAGGGAGTTTTTATTTGAAAAATAATGGTTATTTAATTAAATATATTTGTATTTTCAATGTTTGTAAATACAGAACAGCTGTTCTTTTATATTAAATCTACAATCATACCAATCTCAGCGTTTGACTTTTCTTTGATCATATTAGGGGAGTGGACGCAAAATCACATAGAGGATTATTTTACCATGTATATCTTTGTCTTTTTATGTTCATGCTCATTTTCAAGATTTTTCTCAGCCAATCTCAATAAAGCATTACAATAATGACTGGTTTAAGAGAATATTATGCAAAGTAAAGGTTTATTCCTCAACTTTTACAAGCAAGTATTTTAAAGTTCAGTCACTTTGTAATTAATTAAAAAGGTAAATATGAAATATATATATTGCAAAGTCTTAGATAATAGTCTAATATAATAATAGTCTAAGATAATAATAATTAATGCCTCAAAAAGGTTTTAAATTAGAGCAGAAAGTCTCAAATTCATAAAGTCATGCCATTAAATGCTATATGCACTGAAAAAAAAACAAATTCTTTCTCAGTATTTTTGTATTGTTTTCCCAGACCAGTACATCTTAACATTCTTAAATCAGGATACATTTACTTGAGAAGCAAAATGTAGTTTTGTTTTCTGAGAAATTGATCAACATGAAAAACAAATATCTGTCAGGGATATAAAAAGTTGTTTTCCCTTTGAATTAAGTAGATTTTTCTAAGGTCATAGGAAGATACGGTATTTGTTGCTCTTTTAATCATAAACTCACTGAGTTTTGATAATTGTTTGCATCTTTCTTTCGCCTGGGAAAACCCAGACAACTTCCGCAAATTTAGATTTCTCTGAAAGTTAAGGGGGTCGCACACCGGACGAGAAGCGGAGCGCCATGTCTCTATGAGTGCGCGCACACCGGAGGAGAAGCGGAGCGCCATGTCTCTATGAGTGCGCGCACACCGGACGAGAAGCGGAGCGCCATGTCTCTATGAGTGCGCGCACACCGGAGGAGAAGCGGAGCGCCATGTCTCTATGAGTGCGCGCACACCGGAGGAGAAGCGGAGCGCCATGTCTCTATGAGTGCGCGCACACCGGAGGAGAAGCGGAGCGCCATGTCTCTATGAGTGCGCGCACACCGGAGGAGAAGCGGAGCGCCATGTCTCTATGAGTGCGCGCACACCGGAGGAGAAGCGGAGCGCCATGTCTCTATGAGTGCGCGCACACCGGAGGAGAAGCGGAGCGCCATGTCTCTATGAGTGCGCGCACACCGGAGGAGAAGCGGAGCGCCATGTCTCTATGAGTGCGCGCACACCGGAGGAGAAGCGGAGCGCCATGTCTCTATGAGTGCGCGCACACCGGAGGAGAAGCGGAGCGCCATGTCTCTATGAGTGCGCGCACACCGGAGGAGAAGCGGAGCGCCATGTCTCTATGAGTGCGCGCACACCGGACGAGAAGCGGAGAGCCATGTCTCTATGAGTGCGCGCACACCGGAGGAGAAGCGGAGCGCCATGTCTCTATGAGTGCGCGCACACCGGAGGAGAAGCGGAGCGCCATGTCTCTATGAGTGCGCGCACACCGGAGGAGAAGCGGAGCGCCATGTCTCTATGAGTGCGCGCACACCGGAGGAGAAGCGGAGCGCCATGTCTCTATGAGTGCGCGCACACCGGAGGAGAAGCGGAGCGCCATGTCTCTATGAGTGCGCGCACACCGGAGGAGAAGCGGAGCGCCATGTCTCTATGAGTGCGCGCACACCGGAGGAGAAGCGGAGCGCCATGTCTCTATGAGTGCGCGCACACCGGAGGAGAAGCGGAGCGCCATGTCTCTATGAGTGCGCGCACACCGGAGGAGAAGCGGAGCGCCATGTCTCTATGAGTGCGCGCACACCGGAGGAGAAGCGGAGCGCCATGTCTCTATGAGTGCGCGCACACCGGACGAGAAGCGGAGAGCCATGTCTCTATGAGTGCGCGCACACCGGAGGAGAAGCGGAGCGCCATGTCTCTATGAGTGCGCGCACACCGGAGGAGAAGCGGAGCGCCATGTCTCTATGAGTGCGCGCACACCGGAGGAGAAGCGGAGCGCCATGTCTCTATGAGTGCGCGCACACCGGAGGAGAAGCGGAGCGCCATGTCTCTATGAGTGCGCGCACACCGGAGGAGAAGCGGAGCGCCATGTCTCTATGAGTGCGCGCACACCGGAGGAGAAGCGGAGCGCCATGTCTCTATGAGTGCGCGCACACCGGAGGAGAAGCGGAGCGCCATGTCTCTATGAGTGCGCGCACACCGGAGGAGAAGCGGAGCGCCATGTCTCTATGAGTGCGCGCGCACACCGGCGGCGCCCAGCAGCGGCTCGGGGCCTGGTTCAAAACCCTGCCGCGCCACAGAGCGCCATTTACATGGTTTTATTTTAAAATGACATTTAATTGTCTCAAATCGTGGTTAATGTATATTGACTTCACCCTGTGCCGCAATATACATTTAGTTTTACATTAATTTACAGAAATCAGCAGCGTGAAAGAAAATTGTTGATGTTATCGGATTTTCAGGTGAGATTCTCAATTCATTCAGTTAACGGACGCTCTGAGGTGAAGTGTTCAGACTGAAAACTCAGCAACGATTGTATTTAATTATACAGTACAATCTAACATATACATACATTATCTTAATTAAATAATGTCCTTAAATATAACAATATTGCTGGCCATAAACTGGGAAAGTGCGCGTCCGGTGTGCGATACCTCGAGTTGTCCTAGACGCGACGCGGCGTCGCGCTCCGCTTCCCGTCCGGTGTGCGACCCCCTTTAAACTGCAATTCATTGACTGGCCGCTTGAGGCTGCCTTCAAAAGTGAGCCAAATCTGTATCTCTCCCATGTTAAAATGCATAACTTTACAGCCGAAAAAAATATATTTACAGCCTGGTGCCTTAAGTTGTTTTATAACTCATCCGTTTAAATTATATTAAGCCTTACATTTCTGCATAATTAAGGGCGTGGCCACTTGAGTGACAGGTGGATTGCGCTGCCGTCACTGCTAGCCGTTTGTCTGCCGTGTGTTAGCGTCACCCTCAGCTAATTCCAGCCGCTGCTGTACTTGACATCTCTGCCGTGTGTGTGTGTTTTCTACCAGAATAATAATGCGTCACGATACACATAGTCTCACTTTTAGTTACGTCTTTTAACTATTATAGTATTTCAAAGGGCAAACACGTGTAGTTTAACTATTGGCTTTACTTCAATCAGCTGTCACTTTAGCGCGAGGCCAGTAGCATATAGCATTAGCACCTCAGCTCCACCCACGTCCCGCCTCTTTGCCCATTTTCGGTTATCCGGGAGTGACGCGCTGCCAAGATGGCGACGATCGGCCACGCCCACTTTAGGCTTCATGTCAAAAACGGTCTTCAGAAACCTACGGGTGACGTCACGCACACTCCGTCCATTCTTTTTACAGTCTATGGTTACACCTGAGAATGGTCTGGGTTTTTTAACCAGGCTAATTTTTCTTGTCAAGTAGGGACATTTTTCCAGTCATCCCAATGTCAAACGTGTCCCAATTTACCTCAATAGACCCTAAATGTCTCTTTAATTTAAATATATAAATATAATATATAGATTTAGACATTTTTACTGGAAAACATAACAGAAATCCAGAGAAGGGCATCACTTTACTGCAGTATGATCAGAAGGGACAGTAAAAGTGATGTTCATATTCTAGTGCTTGAGAGACGTAGGCTATTCAAGCAGTAAAAGGGTTTTTTATTTTATTGTATCTATTTAAATGGATTAAAAAGTATTGTAGATGAATATGAAGTAGTATTTTGAAACGTTAGCAGTGTGTTGAGTGCTGTTGTGAGTGTGTGTGAGCCAGCTGACTGGGAATCGAGCGCTGAGAGCTGATCTGGAGTCAGTCTGCGCTGCTCTTCATGATGCTGTCGCTGAGGAATGGAGACAGGAGACGAAACACAGCATTACACGGGCTTCGAGCGTCTCTATAACACTGGTAAACCCATCAAAGGAGTTTTATCTGCTTGATTTAACGCTGTAAAAGCGTGTCGTTGTCGTTCTGATATTTTAATGGCCTGTCTTGATACCATTAGAGTTTCTGTTCAATGCTAACGGGCTAAGTCTGTTAGCATGCATCCCATACCCTACATGTCAGTTCTTTAACCATCACATAGTCACCATTTTCAGAGTGTTTTACACTTTAACGGGTTAAAACGACAAGTGAACTGCGCTTTTGTCTAACGATAGTGTACAATATAGTATATAAACTGGTGTTAACGGCGTGCTAATGAAGCTAGCGCCTGTCATTGATGGGACTAGCACTTTAGCCTGTTAGCTTCTATGTGCTGTGTGCCTTTTAATTATTACATGAAATATGTGTGGCTTAATTATTTCAGCCCTTTCGTCTTGGGGATGTTATTCATGTTGATCGGACCGAAGCAGATGAACTAATGACTGGAGCTTCAATACACAGGTGAGCTATTCAGTTTGCAGGACTGACATGACAGTTCGTTTTTATGGAAAACATACATTAGAAAATGAATAGATCACATGAATTACTGCTTGTCATTAATGGCCGCATGGTAATTAGGATCTCTAATGTGTTCGCGGGTTTTTCTAAATGTGTGTTTCTGTTGATCAATGTGAACATGTTCATGCTTGTCTTGTGATTGTCATCAATGTCAAAGTGAACATGGAAACTTCTAGAAAGTGTCCAGAATGACAGAGCCTGATAAACTCACCTGCTTCAAGACTTATTGTGTTAAAATCAGGACGGGTTTTCTTGTTGTCGTCACAGTTTGTCCATTACTTTGAGACATAATGTCCTCTTTGTAACTGTCTAGGCGTGTGAGAAAAGCATTCTTGTGTCTTAAATCACATCAGCTGCCTTCCCAGACAGTGTTTTGGAGCATTATAACTTTCATTTCGAGCATCATGACATAAACTGCTCTCTAGAGAGAATTATAACCTAGTAAGTATAGCTTAATAATCTCAAGACATTTGATTGCAATATTGGGGTGTCACAGTATAATGTGCTGTCTAGGTAGTCAGCTAGGGAAGTGTTGGGACACAGCCCTTGTGTCTGGATTGTTGTGTGTTTTAGTTTAGTTTTGTTCAGATCATTGTGTGTGTGTTTGTTATAGTAACATGAAAACAGTGGTTTCAGTTTACAAATGCTCCTTTACCCTGGTTGTTTAGTTGTTCGACTAGGCCAAAAATAGTTTCCCTGCATTGTCCTACTCTCTCGTGACTGTATGAAACAGCAATTTTCCAACACATGTTGTTGTTGTTGTTTTATTGAAACCACATTTATTACAACCAAACTGTACAACTTTGGGGCAGATTTGTATTTTTGAAAGTGCTTACAGTGATTTAAATGTACCTAGAAATGAGCATTTTGAACACGCATTTTGCTTGAAAGTGCACACATAACACTCGATAATAATAACCTGCGTTTATTTTAATGATTCAGTGTTATTTTAGTACTATTATTTTAGTTATACTATTGTAGTATTTATTCGTATTTTGAATGAACTATTATTTAAATTTTAGTTATGTTCCATTTTCATTTGTATTTTATTTTTATTTCTAATATGAAGAAAAAAATCTTATGTAATTTAATTTACTGAAAATCTTTTTTATTGGTTTTAGTTTGAGCTGCACGATTTTGGATCAAATGAGAATCACAATTTTTTTTGTTGTTTCAAATATGGATCACGATTCTGAACAGACAAAAAAAAATTAGGCTACAAAATATTAAACAATGTTTTATTAATCAGAATGTATATTACAAAAAATCAGTTGAATGAATGATTCAATGACTCACTCAAAGACTTCATTTGTTTAATTACTGGATGAATCAGCATTTTTAAATGAAACTTAAATTAATGATTAAATGACAAACGCATTTTTAACAGTCTCTTGTCTCCACCTACTGGTGTAACGATGTAATGAACTGTTATCCCAGTACCTCTGTGATAATATGAATTATGGTAAGACAGAAATAATGATACTGTGTGTTAAAAAGACAGTTTCATATCTTTTCATGACAGATCTGAATGTTCGCTGTGATCGGACCTGTCAAAGGTTTAATAGACAGAGCCGAATCACTGTCGTTTAGGAATAAGATCACGTGAGTGTGTGAATCCAGATCGCCATCTATTAACGATTAATCGTGCAGCTCTAGCTTTAGTGAACAATAACAACACTGATGAGGAATGAGTAGCCAGTTTACCATACAAATGAGGGCTGCACAATATATCGAAATATCGCAAATGCATATCGCGACGGATTGCAATAACTGGGTCATGAACAAAAGACAGAGAGAAAATCACTCACTGCTCTTGGCTAGATAACTTTTGTAGCTTTAATAAGTATCAGTGTATATAGCCTAATTAATACAGTGAAAACTAAGCAGTGTTTTATTTTTACATTTGATTATTCAGTTTCTGTTGTTAAATAATCCTAATGTAGGAGAACCTGAACCTTGGTTTACACTGATGTTAAAATAACACTTCGTATGCGACAGTAAAACACCACTGGTCACTTTCAGAAGCTGTAGGGATGTTTTCCTGTCACTAAAAGGATGTGAAACACATGTGTAGGTTATATCATTTTAAAGATTTTTGAAAGATAATTCAAGTTAATTTTACACACTTTAGAGGAACACAGTGACTTTTTGTGACTTTATCTTGTTCCCCGTATCCCCCAGAGTTCGATAAGTCCACACACACCCTTCTCATCTCCGTGCGTGCCTTAACTCTGTCTGACACACACACCGCTAGCCTAGCTTAGCACAAACACTGGAAGTAAATGGCTCCAGCTAGCATACGGCTCCCAATAAGTGACAAAATAGCGCCAACATTTTCCTATTTATATGTTGTGATTTGTATAGTCACAGTGTGTACAAATAACAAGGTTGCGCTAATCACTCCGCCCAAGTAGCAGTGCTTCGCCTTCTGAGAATATAGTTCCCAGTATGTTTATGTATATGAGACATATGACCTTGTTATTTGTACACACTGTGACTATACAAATCACAACATATAAATAGGAAAATGTTGGCGTTATTTTGTCACTTATTGGGAGCCGTATGCTAGCTGGAGCCATTTACTTCCAGTGTTTGTGCTAAGCTAGGCTAGCGGTGTGTGCGTCAGTCAGAGTTACAGCACGCACGGAGATGAGAAGGGTGTGTGTGTGGACTAGGGTTGCCAACTTCCGGAAAGAAAAATACGGGACAATCGTGGTTCTTTACAGAAAAATAAAGGACACTCAAAATATTTGTACTGTATCACACAGGATATGTCATTTCAGGTTCGTATGTGTTTCAAAGGTCCTCAGACATAAACACATTTGTTTTGCTGAACCTGTTTATGTACAATTCAATTCTAAAACAAATTTTAAGGTCACACAAAAAAGTCACATTAATTACACAAAACATAGTTCAAAATAATAGCATTTATCTGAAATAGAAAGCTTTTGTAACATTATACACTACATTTTAAAGAAATTAAAGAAAGTAATAGCCTACTTTTATTCAGCAAGGACGCTGAAATGAATCAAAAGTGACCAAGACATTTATAATGTTACAAAAGCTTTTTTATTTCGGATAAATCTCCTTTGAACCTTCTATTCATAGAATAATCCTGACTTCTTTTGTTAAAAACATTAGTAATAACCAGACGTGTTTCTTGGGCAGTAAATCACATCAGCATTATCCCTCGGGGAGAGTGGGTTTTCTGTGTGTCTGGATGTCGGACTCATGAACAATAATCACGATGTTTAAATTCACCAAAACTGATTTGCGGAAATCTAAACCCGGCCGGACAGTGACAGGGATTAGCCGCTAGCCGAGACCGGAGCGAACCGGGAGCGACAGCAGAGGATCTGTTCGCAAAGCACATTATCTGTCCCAAAACAATAATTAATTCTCAATGTATAGTTTATTGGTCTGATGCGCGTGATTGGATGATGACGGTGTCGTGCTCATTCTCAAGTGTGTTGCTGTTGTGTCAGTAAGATCAGCGAAGCACTCAATAAACGGGGCATCCCGGCTAATTCAGGACAGTTGGCAACCGTAGTGTGGACTTATCTAACTCTGGGGGATACGGGGAATAAGATAAAGTCACAAAAGTCGGCGTGTTCCTTTAAGCAATATCGTATCGCATATCGAATATCACATTATTTAATGAGTTAAGGCATATAGCATTTTTCTTCAATATCAGTTCTCATATAATGGGTTCAATGCAGGCAGATTCATAATATTGTTGAATATTTCAGTCCATGATTCCAATCCTGTTCTCCTGTTATCCTGTGTTTTTAACCTCTTTAAACTCGTTCCAGCCGCAACAAAAGCAAGCGCGTGGACACAAACCCCGGACTGAGCTTTTCCGTCAGGATCATGGGAGAGAATGGTCCTCTCACGGAGACAGCCATGCTCTTTGAGGACGAGGAAGAAGACGTGGACAGACCGGGCCGAGAGGAGGACGACGAGGACAAGATGCCCCGGTTCGAGCCGGACGACGACGAACTGATCTCGGGCCCGTCGTCGTCCTCGGGCCGCATCTACGACCGCACGACGGTGCTGATCGAGCAGGACCCGATCCGGCTGGACGAGGAGGGCGAGGAGGACGGTATGGCGTTCGGGGAGGGCGAGGGAGACGAGGGCTCGCTGGCCTTCATGTGTGACCCCGATGGCATGTCGCAGGGGTACATCCACCACACGATCTCACCGGACCAGATCCAGTTCATCATTAACCCCGGGTCAACCCCTATGCCTCGAAACATCGAGGGCGCCACGCTCACGCTACACTCCGAGTGTCCCGAGACCAAGCAGAGAGAGGTGAGGAACTTGTGCTGTTTGTTACCAGAAAGAGCGTCGACTTATTGCCTTTTCCCATGTTTATTTAAACAGTTGAAGCTGCGTCGCCTTCACCGCTAATGCCTGGTTCAGATTACATGATTTTTTTTGTCTGTTTCGATAGTCACTGTGTTTGACTGCTAAAATCTTGTCGTTTCGTGGACAAGAAACATGTCAGACTACACGTTGCTTTCTGACCAGTCATCGCATGCCGACACACACACTCACACTCACACACACACACACACACACACACACGCTCACTCTCGCTCACTCACACACACACACACACACACTCACTCTCGCTCACTCACACACACTCACTCACACACACACACACACACATACACTCACTCTCGCTCACTCACTCACTCACACTCTCACACACACACACACACTCACTCACTCACACTCGCTCACTCACTCACACTCGCTCACTCACACTCGCTCACTCACTCTCGCTCACTCACACACACACACACACACACACTCACTCTCGCTCACACACACACTCACTCTCGCTCTCTCGCTCACTCACACACACACTCACTCTCGCTCACTCACACACATTCACTCTCACTCACACACTCATTCTCGCTCACACACACACACACACTCACTCTCGCTCACTCACACACTCATTCTCGCTCGCTCACTCACACACTCACACTCGCTCGCTCGCTCACTCAAACAAACTCACTCTCGCTCACTCACACACACACTCACTCTCGCTCACTCACAAACTCACTCTCACTCACTCACACACATTCACTCTCACTCACACACTCGTTCTCGCTCACACACACACACACACACTCACTCTCGCTCACTCACACACTCATTCTCGCTCGCTCACTCACTCTCGCTCACTCACACACACACACTCTCGCTCACTCACACACACACTCACTCTCGCTCGCTCACTCACACACTCACTCTCGCTCGCTCACTCACTCTCGCTCGCTCACACACACACACTCTCGCTCACTCACACACACACACACTCTCGCTCACTCACACACACACTCACTCTCGCTCACTCACAAACTCACTCTCACTCACTCACACACATTCACTCTCACTCACACACTCATTCTCGCTCACACACACACACACTCTCGCTCACTCACACACTCATTCTCGCTCGCTCACTCATTCTCGCTCGCTCACTCATTCTCGCTCGCTCACTCATTCTCGCTCGCTCACTCACTCTCGCTCGCTCACTCACTCTCCCTCACTCAAACAAACTCACTCTCGCTCACTCACAAACTCACTCTCACTCACTCACACACATTCACTCTCACTCACACACTCATTCTCGCTCACACACACACACACACACTCACTCTCGCTCGCTCACTCACTCTCGCTCACTCAAACAAACTCACTCTCGCTCACTCACTCACACACTCATTCTCGCTCACACACACACACACTCTCGCTCACTCACACACTCATTCTCGCTCGCTCACTCACACACTCACTCTCGCTCACTCACACACTCACTCTCGCTCACTCACACACTCATTCTCGCTCGCTCACTCACACACTCACTCTCGCTCACTCACACACTCACTCTCGCTCACTTACACACACTCACTCTCGCTCACTCACACACACACTCTCGCTCACTCACACACTCATTCTCGCTCGCTCACTCACACACTCACTCTCGCTCACTCACACACTCACTCTCGCTCACTCACACACACACACACTCTCGCTCACTCACACACACACACTCTCGCTCACTCACACACACACACACACTCGCTCGCTCACACACACACTCTCGCTCGCTCACACACACACTCACTCTCGCTCACACACTCACTCTCGCTCGCTCACACACTCACTCTCGCTCGCTCACACACTCACTCTCGCTCGCTCACTCAAACACACACTCTCGCTCACTCACTCACACACACACTCACTCACTCTCGCTCACTCACACACACACTCACTCACACACATTCACTCTCACTCACACACTCATTCTCGCTCACACACACACACACTCACTCTCGCTCACACACTCATTCTCACTCGCTCACTCACACACTCACTCTGGCTCGCTCATTCACTCTCGCTCACTCACAAACTCACTCTCACTCACTCACACACTCACTCTGGCTCGCTCACTCACTCTCGCTCACTCACACACACACACACACTCTCGCTCACTCACACACACACTCACTCTCGCTCGCTCACTCACACACTCACTCTCGCTCGCTCACTCACTCTCGCTCGCTCACACACACACACACACACTCTCGCTCACTCACACACACACACACACTCTCGCTCACTCACACACACACTCACTCTCGCTCACTCACAAACTCACTCTCACTCACTCACACACATTCACTCTCACTCACACACTCATTCTCGCTCACACACACACACACACACTCTCGCTCACTCACACACTCATTCTCGCTCGCTCACTCATTCTCGCTCGCTCACTCTCTCGCTCGCTCACTCACTCTCCCTCACTCAAACAAACTCACTCTCACTCACTCACAAACTCACTCTCACTCACTCACACACATTCACTCTCACTCACACACTCATTCTCGCTCACACACACACACACACACACTCACTCTCGCTCGCTCACTCACTCTCGCTCACTCAAACAAACTCACTCTCGCTCACTCACACACACACTCACTCTCGCTCACTCACACACACACTCACTCTCGCTCACTCACACACACACACTCACTCTCGCTCACTCACAAACTCACTCTCACTCACTCACACACATTCACTCTCACTCACACACTCATTCTCGCTCACACACACACACACTCACTCTCGCTCACTCACACACTCATTCTCGCTCGCTCACTCACACACTCATTCTCGCTCGCTCACTCACACACTCACTCTCGCTCACTCACACACACACACTCTCGCTCGCTCACACACACACTCTCGCTCGCTCACACACACACTCACTCTCGCTCACACACACACTCACTCTCGCTCGCTCACACACTCACTCTCGCTCGCTCACACACTCACTCTCGCTCGCTCACACACTCACTCTCGCTCGCTCACACACTCACTCTCGCTCTCTCACACACTCACTCTCGCTCGCTCACACACTCACTCTCGCTCGCTCACACACTCACTCTCGCTCGCACACTCACTCTCGCTCACTCAAACACACACTCTCGCTCACTCACTCACACACACACACTCACTCACTCTCGCTCACTCACTCACACACACACTCACTCACACACATTCACTCTCACTCACACACTCATTCTCGCTCACACACACACACACACACTCACTCTCGCTCACACACTCATTCTCACTCGCTCACTCACACACTCACTCTGGCTCGCTCATTCACTCTCGCTCACTCACAAACTCACTCTCACTCACTCACACACATTCACTCTCACTCACAGACTCATTCTCGCTCACACACACACACACACCAGGGATGCAAACAGTGCGCTTTTCGGCGCCTCGCGCTTTTTTCACGTCAGTTTGGGTGACTTGGGTCTGAGACTGAGAGGGTCTTATTATAATTTCACAATCATCTGAAGCCATTCCATAGCTTAATGTGAGGGACAGAAGTCTATTTACATCATTAAATTAAAGTTTACGGAAACTCATTTTTTCCCTCCTCTGCGGCTGTCAATCATTCTCCGTTCAGTATTCAAACAGCGCGCCCCGTCCGGTTACAGCAGGATGCAAACTCTCTCCAATATGATATATTCACATTATAGTGCTTGATCTGTAGATAAAAGGCTGTGGATTTGCATAAAATTACTTTATTTTGTGTATTTGTATATAATGTTTGTTGCTGTTTTTAAACGACTCGCTACCGTGCCTGTTAGCACAAGAACTATGAATCGGCATCAAACGCACAATAACTGGAATTTAAAACTGCGAAGAAACAAATTATCCGTAAACTGTTGGACAGATATACACTAGGATTTGTGCGCTCGACATTTCTTCGCTTTGTGCCGTGAACTTTTAAATGCGCACTTGTGCAGCGCTGCACACTGTGACTCCATGTTGCTTTGAGCACATCATTCTGCACCCGCGATGCGCATACGCGCTTTGTCCGCTCTGTCTTGAAGCGTTCATGGTTTCGCGCACTGAAAAATTATTAAAAGCTTATATTTTTTTATACCTATCCTGCACAATACATTTAAAATAAGTATAATTTAATTGTATATTATTTCTGTGCAGTGTAGTGTAGGCTGTATAAATATATACACTTCTGAATTCTTGACATTCATATATAAATATAAAATTGTGAAATGTATGATTGCATGATTGAATTTTAAAAGAGTACTAATAGTAATTTGTTTTTATTAACATGTTTAGTTTTTATAAAATTACTGTGCAGATTTTTCCAAGAATTACTTTTTGCTGCTGATTTATACACTCATTAAGTGTAATAAAAATACATAATACATTTGTGTAATATTTAAAGGTGTTAACTCATAGCGGTGGCACAATCCGCCTTTTTTGCCTCCGATACCGACACCGGGGACTCAATATTGACCGATACCGATCTGATCCAATACTAAAATAATAATAAAAAAACAGTGCCAAATTACCTAATAAACTGTATCTGTATGCCTCACTGTTGGGAAGAGACTATGATTATTCTTTTGTTAGAGGCATCAAAGCTTGACTTAAACATTATTTTCCTTACTTTGTAAAACAATACAGACAAAATATGAGGAGCTCTTTTCCAAAACGCGATAAACGGCATTTAAAAAAAAAAGAGTTTGTCATGTCATTTTGCTGTTCTGAACCTATTCACTGCTCCATCAATGCTTCATGCCAAATCGCTATATTTCCTTGTTTAAAATGTACTGCAAGATGCAGTTCTTTTCCAAACCGCGATAAGCGCCAAACCTATTTTTAGCCTAAACGCGATAAATCCTCTCTCGACCAATCAGAATTCAGTGAGCGTTCTACGCAATCCAACATCGGCGCGCTGAACAGAGGTTTGTTTATGTTCATTCATTCCTCAAAATGAGTGCTTTAAACGGTGATAACACCTGTGATGGCCTCGATGAGCCCGTGAGACCTACACCTGGGGTAGATGCTGCGGCCAAAGGTTTCTGTTTATCATTTCTGCCAAAAATGGCATTCTACAATCAAGGAGCAAAAGTCGAATATCGTTCGAAAATCGAAATTTTTATTTTATTTGTATTAATCAACTGTTTTCTGTGTCAGTGTCTGCAAAGATGAACAAAGATGATCAGTATCTCTAGTGAACTCGCCTAGAGAGAAATGCATGTAATGGATTACATAATCAGAGAGTATGCTATTTATTTTCGTTTTTAATTGTTTCGTTTAAAGACATTTCAAGCTTTCTATATAGATATATTTCTCATGTCTGAGGCATACGCTGAGTTTCGGTTAATTAATGAGATGCGCTCCAGTTCACGAGCAATGCAAGTGACCACCAGCGCCTCCACGTCATGATTATATTGTCTATTTGCTTCTTATTTATTAAATCCAGGCAATTGGTTGATGAAAAAATTATTAAAACTAAGATACAATTTATACAAAACAAAATTCAATTTAAAGAAAGGCTTTCTACAAAACAAAACTTAATTAAGTGGCCAAAGTCATCCATTTTTGGATTTTTCTTTTGTGGATTTATAGCGTTTTGAAAAAAAAATGACTTTGAATTTATCATCAACAATATTGTTGTTTGATTTAATAATCATTGTTCAACATGTTCAGACTGAGGGGGAAAAACATTTTAACAGGCTAAATTGAATATTCACAAAATGTGTGGGTCTAGGTAAAAAATTAACTTTTCCTGAAAACTATTGAAATGGATTTATCGCGTTTTGGAAAAGAGCTCCTCATATATACTATATAATTAAAAGACATTCATTTAAAAATTGTAAGCGCAACTTTTTAATGAGGCAGCAACATGATAGATTGGACAGAACAACTAAGGCTATCAATAAACTGCCATTGCGCAAAAGTATTGTAATATGAAAGGCTCCAATTCAGAGCGGCACGAAACCTTATGCGCATCCCGTGCACTGAATGATGCGCTCGAAGCAACATGAGTCACGGTGCGCAGCACTTCGCATTGGAAAGTTCAAAGCACAAAAGTAAGAAATACATATATTTCTTTATTTATTCATTAGTTTGAGCCTATTAACAGTTTTAAATTTCAGTTAATGTGCGCGTGAAGAGCAATTATATCGTTCTCTACTGCAGTGTTGTGATCACTGATCAGTTGTGTTGTGATCTAACAGACACCCGGTAGAAAGTAACATGTGAAACTCCAGCACGTTAAAGTCCTTTTATGCAAACCATAGACCTTTATCTATAGATCTACAGTATAATAATAGGAAGATTGACTCATTTTGGAGAGAGTTTCATCGTGTTGACTGTTTCACCCGAGCGCGACGCGCTGTTTGATGCTGAATGGAGAATGACTGACAGCCGCAGCGGAGGGAAGCACTTAGGTGAAGATTAATTTAACGATTTAAATCTGTACCTCACATTAAACTATATGTAATGGCTTCAGAAAACTTGGAATATAGTACACGAAAACATTATAGTGCTTTATAATGTTTTTGTGCCTTTTGTGTTGTATAACAATAACATTCGTAGGCTACAATATCGGATCGGATTTGGTCTCGTCTGGCGATACCCGATCCGGCAAATATTGGTAGAATCGGAGCAATGCCGATACGGAGTATCGGATCGGCGTACCCCTAGTTAACTGTAATCTTACACTGCAAAATGATAACTTACAAAGGATTAAATTCATCACAATTATGGATATTTGCCACGGGGCGAGGGCTTCGATAGCCTCTCTCTTTTTTACCATACATGTGTTTGCATCCCTGACACACACACTTACTCACTCACTCACTCTCGCTCACTCACACACACACTCGCACACTCACTCTCGCTCACTCACAAACTCACTCTCGCTCACTCACTCACACACTCATTCTCGCTCACTCACACACACACTCGCTCACTCACTCTCGCTCACTCACACACACACTCACTCACACACTCACCCACTCTCGCTCACTCACTCACTCACACACACTCACTCACACACGTTCACACACTCACTCACTCTCGCTTACTCGCTCACTCACTCACACACACTCACTCTCGCTCACTCTCGCTCACACACTCACTCACTCTCGCTCACTCACACACACTTACTCTCGCTCACTCACTCACTCGCTTTTTCACTCACACACACTCACTCTCGCTCACTCTCACTCACTCTCGCTCACACACTCACACACACACTCACTCTCGCTCACTCTCACTCACTCACACACACTCACTCTCGCTCACTCTCACTCACTCTCCATCACTCACTCACTCACACTCACTCTCGCTCACTCACACACACTCACTCTCACTCACTCACTCACACACACTCACTCTCGCTCACTCTCACTCACTCTCCCTCACTCGCTCACTCACACACACTCACTCTCGCTCACTCACACACACTCACTCTCGCTCACTCACTCACTCGCTCTTTCACTCACTCACACACACTCACTCTCGCTCACTCTCACTCACTCTCGCTCACTCACTCACTCGCTCTTTCACTCACTCACTCACATTCACTCTCACTCACACACTCATTCTCGCGCACACACACACACACACACACACACACACTCACTCTCACTCACTCTCGCGCACACACACACTCACTCTTGATGGAACCCGTCGCGGAGGACCGTAAGAAAGATTATACATGCTAGTCTTTTTATCCTGATGTTGATCCACGCGGTGTTGATTGTCGTCCACTATGACACCCTTTACAAGATGAAACTAGTGCTGCACGATTAATCATATCGCAATCGTAATCACAATGTCAAGCCTATGCGATTATATGACACAAAATGCTGCGATTTTATATTAAATAAACAAATTAGGACTGTTAACACAGCATCTGTTATTTTTTTTGTCATCCTTTGGCTAGTGTTACATGATCCCGCTCTTATTCGTGCGAATGCTTTAAACCAGAGTCGTAAACCAATGCACGACAAGTCAAAAGAGGGCGCTGCCGGTGAATGTGCTGACTCACAGAAAGACGCGGGCCAGTATCGTGCGCATGCACAGACCGCCGCCAGAATACAGTTATCTTTCGCGCTTGAACGAACAATAACACACACAATTATGCCAAACTGTAGTTTGTCAAGTATCTTCATAACTAGGGCCGGGACTTTAACGTTAATTAATTACACAAAAAAAATATTTTTAATCGCACTTATTTTTGCACCGCGGAACGTTTCTCACTGGATGAGTTTCGGCGGACCGATTATATTGGCGCACCAACTAGCGTTCATGACGAAGAAGCTGACGAGATCGCTTTGGTTGGCCGGTGGATGGGAAATTGTGTTACAAAAAACTAGTGATGCACCGAATCCAGGTTTCGGCTTCGGATCCGGACGAATATTGGGCTTTTTAACGGGGTTCGGTTTCTGCAGAACCTTAGAATTTTTTTCCACCGAACCGAACCCTAGGCTTGCACTACGCGCGCTACATCAACGTCACGCCGCCGTTGATTACGGGCGCTGCACAGATCGATCGGTGAATGACTTCAAATTACAGTGAGGGCGAATAGAGAGCAGACGGCTCCTTTTGAATTGCTCTCTCGGTACCGTTACTTTGATGTCATAAACCGATCGGTCTGTGCAGCGCCGGTTCAAGTCGAACAAGCCTGTAGTGTAACGCGTTGTCAAGAAGAAAAATAGGGATAGCTCACTCACAGCTAAAGTTATTGCAGAGGCCGTTTGGCGATTGGCATCTCACAACAACTCGCACTTTATTCCCCAATCGAACTCGTGTAACTGTCTGTCACACGTTCTACCATCCACAGCTTTACTTAATAAACAAATTAAGATAAAAATTAGCATCAAACAGAAATAACGCGCATACATGGGGTGTTCGAGGCGCACGGCACACACAATACAGACTGCAGACAGTTCAACCGGGAGCGTGCAGCTCTTAAAGGGGCCACACCTTATTCCACTCGTTACAGTAGGTGGACCGTTCGAATGCAGGAGCTGTGAGAAAGTGAAAATGGAACTCATGAGTAGAAAAAGTGTTGTTTGGCAGTACTTTCAGTCAAAAGAAGGCAGTTCAATTTGCAATGCCGATTTGTCTCGTGGTGGCAAGGACCCTAAACAGTACACAACAACGCCGCTGTTAAAATGCATAATGTTGCTTATTCTTTCTTTTTTTTTTTTTTTTTTTTACAGTTCAAATAAAATAAAATGAAAAATCCACGTTGTTTACTTCATTAATGTGTTTACTGTGTTAATGGACTGAGGATGAGAGTAGGATTCGGTATTCGGTTTCGGGTTCGGCAGAATCTTAACCAGTGGATTCGGTATTCGGCTGAACCCCTCAAATCTGGATACGGTGCATCCCTACAAAAAACGAACGGATGGAAGCGTCGATAAGAGCATGGTTGTGTGCAAGCTATGCAACAAGGAATTCACTATTGCTATTAGTGTAGTGTGGCAATATGCTATTGCTACACTTAATGGCAAAAAACACTGGTCTGCTGGACTTGGTTGAACAAAAATAAACTATTTTGTGGCTTAAGCTTATGTATTCAGTCATTATTCAATGGTATACTAAAAATCCATGT
Organism: Meda fulgida; assembly: GCA_030578275.1. Lineage (NCBI taxonomy): Eukaryota > Metazoa > Chordata > Actinopteri > Cypriniformes > Leuciscidae > Meda > Meda fulgida. The sequence goes on along the minus strand of CM060631.1, from coordinate 34,951,531 downwards.
GAAAAAAATTACTTCTCACTGTTCTCAGGTCAAATATTTATGCAATTAAAATGCGATTAATTTCGATTAATTAATTACAAAGCCTCTAATTAATTTTTTTAATCGAGTCCCGGCCCTATTCATAACATAAGAGCAGTCTTATAAGTTATGATGGACATAAAGAGGTGTGAGAGACATCAATGGCATTTTTATCCAGACATCAATGGCTTATCAATGGCTTAGGTGTTATCAATTATTTAGTTGTTATTGCTAGTTTGAGTTGAGAAATACACATTTCAGAATTATCACTAATCTGTGTGTACATTTGCTTTAGAACCAAAAGAGTTGACTCGTGAAACCATTTGTGCAACCCCAGGTGAAACGATCGAATCTTGCATCCCGACGCCCGTTGTTTTTTACGAATCCCCACGACACCCTACGTCAAATGGATCGTGCCAAAATCAAGCTAAGATTGTGTAATCTGAACCAGGCATAAGAGTCAGTCCTTATCAGGAGGTTGATGAAATAAGTGCGGGCTCGTCCAGGAAAATATTGCCACCATATTATGAAACGTTTTTGTGTGGTGAATGTCATTATAGTCTTAAGCATGTTTTAAAGAGCACATATTATGCTTTTCTCCATGTTCATCAGTCTTTAGTGTGTAATGTTGCTGTTTGAGCATGAAAAGCTCCGGTTCTTCTCTATATCAGTGTTTCTGAACTCCTGAAATGCCTCCATTGTAGTCTTGAGTTTCTTCCGGCAACGAACACGTCACAATATTCCTCCTTTACATAATTAATATGCAGAATAAAGGGGCGGGGCCTGGTTGAGCTAGTTACTAGTGTGTTGAAACTAGGGTTGAGAATCGAAAATCAAGTGTCCCGAGACCAAGCAGAGAGAGGTGAGGAACTTCATGCTGTTTGCTAACAGAAAGAGCGTCGACTTATTCTGCTGTTTCACCTCTTCATCTGTGTAATAGGGCTGTCAAAATGACAAAAAAACCTAATTTCGAATTTCTTTCTTAAATATTAGCAAAATTTGAAGTATATTTGAATTCTAAAGGCAATACTTGATGTTAGAGGAAAGAAGTGCTGTATTGTCTCCTATGCTCATAAGAGGGTGCAAGCGAGCGCAATTAGCAAATATAAACCAAATCAAGCATCGCAGCTTTTATTGAAATTAAATGACATTCACTCTTTAAAGTGCATTGACTTTTCAAACAATTGCTCTTAAATAAAATATAATGTGTATGCAAGGAAAATTAGGTTATAAAAGTGTATGAAACTGTGTAAGTGCTTCAGTAACCTGAGAAAACACACTTCAACACACAGCGTAATGAACTACATGAACACACAACAGCAAACTGGCATTCAGAAACACTCACTTCTTCTCACTACATCTACATATAGATCATCAAAAACTCCAGACGCTCAGCTTGATCTGAGCGACTTTCTGTTGGTAGTGTTTCCAGCAGATGAACACTTGAACAGCAGATGTTGTTGCTGAGAGGGTTTTCGTCAGCAGGAAAAGTATTTTCCTGCCATTTTTCACATTAGCGATACATCCGCAATGTACTGGATAGTTTCTTTGAGTCACAATATTCCTCATTATAATAATTCATAAGCAGAATAAAGGGGCGGGGCCTGGTTGAGTTAGTAGTGTGTTAAACTGACAGTTATGGTAAGGGGCAGGACTTTCCCTAACACACTCGACCAATCACAACACACTGCTCCAGCCGACCAATTAGAGCACAGTGTGCTTTTCAGAAGGAGGGGCTTCATAGAGACAGGACCCTATCAGGGAGTGCATTTCCCAAAAGCATCGTTATCCCACTATACTCGCGAGTTTTGTCGTTATCAGCAGTTCAGCGAGTCGTTGTTTCCTAAAACCATCGTTCTGACGAACATTCGCAAACAGCATCGCAGAGTTGTGTGTGAGCGGCAGATCTCGAGCTGTGGTCAGAAGCAGAGTTGTGTGTGTGAGCGGCAGATCTCGAGCTGTGGTCAGAAGCAGAGTTGTGTGTGTGAGCGGCAGATCTCGAGCTGTGGTCAGAAGCGGAGTTGTGTGTGTGAGCGGCAGATCTCAGGCTGCGGTCAGAAGCAGAGTTGTGTGTGTGAGCGACAGATCTCGAGCTGTGGTCAGAAGCAGAGTCGTGTGTGTGAGCGGCAGATCTCGAGCTGTGGTCAGAAGCAGAGTTGTGTGTGTGAGCGGCAGATCTCGAGCTGTGGTCAGAAGCAGACTTGTGTGTGTGAGGGACAGATCTCGAGCTGTGGTCAGAAGCAGAGTTGTGTGTGTGAGGGACAGATCTCGAGCTGTGGTCAGAAGCAGAGTTGTGTGTGTGAGCGGCAGATCTCAGGCTGCGGTCAGAAGCACAGTTGTGTGTGTGAGCGACAGATCTCGAGCTGTGGTCAGAAGCAGAGCTGTGTGTGTGAGGGACAGATCTCAGGCTGTGGTCAGAAGCAGAGTTGTGTGTGTGAGGGACAGATCTCAGGCTGTGGTCAGAAGCAGAGTTGTGTGTGTGAGGGACAGATCTCGAGCTGTGGTCAGAAGCAGAGTTGTGTGTGTGAGCGGCAGATCTCGAGCTGCGGTCAGAAGCAGAGTTGTGTGTGTGAGCGACAGATCTCGAGCTGTGGTCAGAAGCAGAGTCCTGTGTGTGAGGGACAGATCTCGAGCTGTGGTCAGAAGCAGACTTGTGTGTGTGAGGGACAGATCTCGAGCTGTGGTCAGAAGCAGAGTTGTTTGTGTGAGGGACAGATCTCGAGCTGTGGTCAGAAGCAGAGTTGTGTGTGTGAGCGGCAGATCTCAGGCTGCGGTCAGAAGCAGAGTTGTGTGTGTGAGCGACAGATCTCGAGCTGTGGTCAGAAGCAGAGCTGTGTGTGTGAGGGACAGATCTCAGGCTGTGGTCAGAAGCAGAGTCGTGTGTGTGAGGGACAGATCTCAGGCTGTGGTCAGAAGCAGAGTTGTGTGTGTGAGGGACAGATCTCGAGCTGTGGTCAGAAGCAGAGTTGTGTGTGTGAGCGGCAGATCTCAGGCTGCGGTCAGAAGCAGAGTTGTGTGTGTGAGCGACAGATCTCGAGCTGTGGTCAGAAGCAGAGCTGTGTGTGTGAGGGACAGATCTCAGGCTGTGGTCAGAAGCAGAGTCGTGTGTGTGAGTGACAGATCTCGAGCTGTGGTCAGAAGCAGAGCTGTGTGTGTGAGGGACAGATCTCGAGCTGTGGTCAGAAGCAGAGTTGTGTGTGTGAGGGACAGATCTCGAGCTGCAGTCAGAAGCAGAGTTGTGTGTGTGAGCGACAGATCTCGAGCTGTGGTCAGAAGCAGAGCTGTGTGTGTGAGGGACAGATCTCAGGCTGTGGTCAGAAGCAGAGTCGTGTGTGTGAGGGACAGATCTCGAGCTGTGGTCAGAAGCAGAGTTGTGTGTGTGAGCGGCAGATCTCGAGCTGTGGTCAGAAGCAGAGTTGTGTGTGTGAGCGGCAGATCTCGAGCTGTGGTCAGAAGCAGAGTCGTGTGTGTGAGCGGCAGATCTCGAGCTGTGGGCAGAAGCAGAGTCGTGTGTGTGAGCGGCATATCTCGAGCTGTGGGCAGAAGCAGAGTTGTGTGTGTGTGTGTGTGTGAGCGGCAGATCTCGAGCTGTGGTCAGAAGCAGAGTTGTGTGTGTGTGTGAGCGGCAGATCTCGAGCTGTGGTCAGAAGCAGAGTTGTTTGTGTGAGGGACAGATCTCGATCTGTGGTCAGAAGCAGAGTTGTGTGTGTGAGGGACAGATCTCGAGCTGTGGTCAGAAGCAGAGTTGTGTGTGTGTGTCTGAGAGACAGATCTCGAACTGTGGTCAGAAGCAGAGTTGTGTGTATGAGCGGCAGATCTCGAGCTGTGGTCAGAAGCAGAGTTGTGTGTGTGAGGGACAGATCTCGAGCTGCGGTCAGAAGCAGAGTTGTGTGTGTGTGAGCGGCAGATCTCGAGCTGTGGTCAGAAGCAGAGTTGTGTGTGTGTGTGTGTGAGCGGCAGATCTCGAGCTGTGGTCAGAAGCAGAGTTGTGTGTGTGAGCGACAGATCTCGACCTGTGGCCAGAAGCAGAGTTGTGTGTGTGTGTGTGTGAGCGGCAGATCTCGAGCTGTGGTCAGAAGCAGAGTTGTGTGTGTGAGCGGCAGATCTCGAGCTGTGTTCAGAAACAGAGTTGTGTGTGTGAGCGGCAGATCTCGAGCTCTGGTCAGAAGCAGAGTTGTGTGTGTGAGCGACAGATCTCGAGCTGTGGTCAGAAGCAGAGTTGTGTGTGTGTGTGTGTGTGTGTGAGCGGCAGATCTCGAGCTGTGGTCAGAAGCAGAGTTGTGTGTGTGTGTGTGTGTGTGAGCGGCAGATCTCGAGCTGTGGTCAGAAGCAGAGTTGTGTGTGTGTGTGTGTGAGGGACAGATCTCGAGCTGTGGTCAGAAGCAGAGTTGTGTGTGTGAGCGGCAGATCTCGAGCTGTGGTCAGAAGCAGAGTTGTGTGTGTGAGGGACAGATCTCGAGCTGTGGTCAGAAGCAGAGTTGTGTGTGTGAGGGACAGATCTCGAGCTGTGGTCAGAAGCAGAGTTGTGTGTGTGTGTGTGTGAGGGACAGATCTCGAGCTGTGGTCAGAAGCAGAGTTGTGTGTGTGAGGGACAGATCTCGAGCTGTGGTCAGAAGCAGAGTTATGTGTGTGTGTGTGTGTGTGAGCGGCAGATCTCGAGCTGTGGTCAGAAGCAGAGTTGTGTGTGTGTGTGTGAACGGCAGATCTCGAGCTGTGGTCAGAAGCAGAGTTGTGTGTGTGAGCGGCAGATCTCGAGCTGTGTTCAGAAACAGAGTTGTGTGTGTGAGCGGCAGATCTCGAGCTCTGGTCAGAAGCAGAGTTGTGTGTGTGAGCGACAGATCTCGAGCTGTGGTCAGAAGCAGAGTTGTGTGTGTGTGTGTGTGAGCGGCAGATCTCGAGCTGTGGTCAGAAGCAGAGTTGTGTGTGTGTGTGTGTGTGTGTGAGCGGCAGATCTCGAGCTGTGGTCAGAAGCAGAGTTGTGTGTGTGTGTGTGTGTGAGGGACAGATCTCGAGCTGTGGTCAGAAGCAGAGTTGTGTGTGTGAGGGACAGATCTCGAGCTGTGGTCAGAAGCAGAGTTGTGTGTGTGAGCGGCAGATCTCGAGCTGTGGTCAGAAGCAGAGTTGTGTGTGTGTGTGAGCGGCAGATCTCGAGCTGTGGTCAGAAGCAGAGTTGTGTGTGTGTGTGTGAGCGGCAGATCTCGAGCTGTGGTCAGAAGCAGAGATGTGTGTGTGAACGACAGATCTCGAGCAGAGTTGTGTGTATGAGGGACAGATCTCGAGCTGTGGTCAGAAGCAGAGTTGTGTGTGTGAGCGGCAGATCTCGAGCTGTGGTCAGAAGCAGAGTTGTGTGTGTGAGGGACAGATCTCGAGCTGTGGTCAGAAGCAGAGTTGTGTGTGTGAGCGACAGATCTCGAGCTGTGGTCAGAAGCAGAGTTGTGTGTGTGAGCGGCAGATCTCGAGCTGTGGTCAGAAGCAGAGTTGTGTGTGTGAGTGTCAGATCTCGAGCTGTGGTCAGAAGTAGAGTTGTATGTGTGAGCGGCAGATCTCGAGCTGTTGTCAAAAGCAGAGTTGTTTGTGTGAGCGACAGATCTCGAGCTGTGGTCAGAAGCAGAGTTGTGTGTGTGAGCGGCAGATCTCGAGCTGTGGTCAGAAGCGGAGTTGTGTGTGTGAGCGGCAGATCTCAGGCTGCGGTCAGAAGCAGAGTTGTGTGTGTGAGCGACAGATCTCGAGCTGTGGTTAGAAGCAGAGTCCTGTGTGTGAGGGACAGATCTCGAGCTGTGGTCAGAAGCAGACTTGTGTGTGTGAGGGACAGATCTCGAGCTGTGGTCAGAAGCAGAGTTGTGTGTGTGAGGGACAGATCTCGAAATGTGGTCAGAAGCAGAGTTGTGTGTGTGAGCGGCAGATCTCAGGCTGCGGTCAGAAGCAGAGTTGTGTGTGTGAGCGACAGATCTCGAGCTGTGGTCAGAAGCAGAGCTGTGTGTGTGAGGGACAGATCTCAGGCTGTGGTCAGAAGCAGAGTCGTGTGTGTGAGGGACAGATCTCAGGCTGTGGTCAGAAGCAGAGTTGTGTGTGTGAGGGACAGATCTCGAGCTGTGGTCAGAAGCAGAGTTGTGTGTGTGAGCGGCAGATCTCGAGCTGCGGTCAGAAGCAGAGTTGTGTGTGTGAGCGACAGATCTCGAGCTGTGGTCAAAAGCAGAGTCCTGTGTGTGAGGGACAGATCTCGAGCTGTGGTCAGAAGCAGACTTGTGTGTGTGAGGGACAGATCTCGAGCTGTGGTCAGAAGCAGAGTTGTGTGTGTGAGGGACAGATCTCGAGCTGTGGTCAGAAGCAGAGTTGTGTGTGTGAGCGGCAGATCTCAGGCTGCGGTCAGAAGCAGAGTTGTGTGTGTGAGCGACAGATCTCGAGCTGTGGTCAGAAGCAGAGCTGTGTGTGTGAGGGACAGATCTCAGGCTGTGGTCAGAAGCAGAGTCGTGTGTGTGAGGGACAGATCTCAGGCTGTGGTCAGAAGCAGAGTTGTGTGTGTGAGGGACAGATCTCGAGCTGTGGTCAGAAGCAGAGTTGTGTGTTTGAGCGGCAGATCTCAGGCTGCGGTCAGAAGCAGAGTTGTGTGTGTGAGCGACAGATCTCGAGCTGTGGTCAGAAGCAGAGCTGTGTGTGTGAGGGACAGATCTCAGGCTGTGGTCAGAAGCAGAGTCGTGTGTGTGAGCGACAGATCTCGAGCTGTGGTCAGAAGCAGAGCTGTGTGTGTGAGGGACAGATCTCGAGCTGTGGTCAGAAGCAGAGTTGTGTGTGTGAGGGACAGATCTCGAGCTGCGGTCAGAAGCAGAGTTGTGTGTGTGAGCGACAGATCTCGAGCTGTGGTCAGAAGCAGAGCTGTGTGTGTGAGGGACAGATCTCAGGCTGTGGTCAGAAGCAGAGTTGTGTGTGTGAGCGGCAGATCTCGAGCTGTGGTCAGAAGCAGAGTTGTGTGTGTGAGCGGCAGATCTCGAGCTGTGGTCAGAAGCAGAGTTGTGTGTGTGAGCGGCAGATCTCGAGCTGTGGTCAGAAGCAGAGTCGTGTGTGTGAGCGGCAGATCTCGAGCTGTGGGCAGAAGCAGAGTCGTGTGTGTGAGCGGCAGATCTCGAGCTGTGGTCAGAAGCAGAGTCGTGTGTGTGAGCGGCAGATCTCGAGCTGTGGGCAGAAGCAGAGTCGTGTGTGTGAGCGGCAGATCTCGAGCTGTGGGCAGAAGCAGAGTTGTGTGTGTGTGTGTGTGTGAGCGGCAGATCTCGAGCTGTGGTCAGAAGCAGAGTTGTGTGTGTGTGTGTGTGTGTGTGTGTGAGCGGCAGATCTCGAGCTGTGGTCAGAAGCAGAGTCGTGTGTGTGAGCGGCAGATCTCGAGCTGTGGGCAGAAGCAGAGTCGTGTGTGTGAGCGGCAGATCTCGAGCTGTGGGCAGAAGCAGAGTTGTGTGTGTGTGTGTGTGTGAGCGGCAGATCTCGAGCTGTGGTCAGAAGCAGAGTTGTGTGTGTGTGTGTGTGTGTGTGTGTGAGCGGCAGATCTCGAGCTGTGGTCAGAAGCAGAGTTGTTTGTGTGAGGGACAGATCTCGATCTGTGGTCAGAAGCAGAGTTGTGTGTGTGAGGGACAGATTTCGAGCTGTGGTCAGAAGCAGAGTTGTGTGTGTGTGTCTGAGGGACAGATCTCGAACTGTGGTCAGAAGCAGAGTTGTGTGTATGAGCGGCAGATCTCGAGCTGTGGTCAGAAGCAGAGTTGTGTGTGTGAGGGACAGATCTCGAGCTGCGGTCAGAAGCAGAGTTGTGTGTGTGTGAGCGGCAGATCTCGAGCTGTGGTCAGAAGCAGAGTTGTGTGTGTGTGTGTGTGTGTGAGCGGCAGATCTCGAGCTGTGGTCAGAAGCAGAGTTGTGTGTGTGAGCGGCAGATCTCGAGCTGCGGTCAGAAGCAGAGTTGTGTGTGTGAGCGACAGATCTCGAGCTGTGGTCAAAAGTAGAGTCCTGTGTGTGAGGGACAGATCTCGAGCTGTGGTCAGAAGCAGACTTGTGTGTGTGAGGGACAGATCTCGAGCTGTGGTCAGAAGCAGAGTTGTGTGTGTGAGGGACAGATCTCGAGCTGTGGTCAGAAGCAGAGTTGTGTGTGTGAGCGGCAGATCTCAGGCTGCGGTCAGAAGCAGAGTTGTGTGTGTGAGCGACAGATCTCGAGCTGTGGTCAGAAGCAGAGCTGTGTGTGTGAGGGACAGATCTCAGGCTGTGGTCAGAAGCAGAGTCGTGTGTGTGAGGGACAGATCTCAGGCTGTGGTCAGAAGCAGAGTTGTGTGTGTGAGGGACAGATCTCGAGCTGTGGTCAGAAGCAGAGTTGTGTGTTTGAGCGGCAGATCTCAGGCTGCGGTCAGAAGCAGAGTTGTGTGTGTGAGCGACAGATCTCGAGCTGTGGTCAGAAGCAGAGCTGTGTGTGTGAGGGACAGATCTCAGGCTGTGGTCAGAAGCAGAGTCGTGTGTGTGAGCGACAGATCTCGAGCTGTGGTCAGAAGCAGAGCTGTGTGTGTGAGGGACAGATCTCGAGCTGTGGTCAGAAGCAGAGTTGTGTGTGTGAGCGGCAGATCTCGAGCTGCGGTCAGAAGCAGAGTTGTGTGTGTGAGCGACAGATCTCGAGCTGTGGTCAAAAGCAGAGTCCTGTGTGTGAGGGACAGATCTCGAGCTGTGGTCAGAAGCAGACTTGTGTGTGTGAGGGACAGATCTCGAGCTGTGGTCAGAAGCAGAGTTGTGTGTGTGAGGGACAGATCTCGAGCTGTGGTCAGAAGCAGAGTTGTGTGTGTGAGCGGCAGATCTCAGGCTGCGGTCAGAAGCAGAGTTGTGTGTGTGAGCGACAGATCTCGAGCTGTGGTCAGAAGCAGAGCTGTGTGTGTGAGGGACAGATCTCAGGCTGTGGTCAGAAGCAGAGTCGTGTGTGTGAGGGACAGATCTCAGGCTGTGGTCAGAAGCAGAGTTGTGTGTGTGAGGGACAGATCTCGAGCTGTGGTCAGAAGCAGAGTTGTGTGTTTGAGCGGCAGATCTCAGGCTGCGGTCAGAAGCAGAGTTGTGTGTGTGAGCGACAGATCTCGAGCTGTGGTCAGAAGCAGAGCTGTGTGTGTGAGGGACAGATCTCAGGCTGTGGTCAGAAGCAGAGTCGTGTGTGTGAGCGACAGATCTCGAGCTGTGGTCAGAAGCAGAGCTGTGTGTGTGAGGGACAGATCTCGAGCTGTGGTCAGAAGCAGAGTTGTGTGTGTGAGGGACAGATCTCGAGCTGCGGTCAGAAGCAGAGTTGTGTGTGTGAGCGACAGATCTCGAGCTGTGGTCAGAAGCAGAGCTGTGTGTGTGAGGGACAGATCTCAGGCTGTGGTCAGAAGCAGAGTTGTGTGTGTGAGCGGCAGATCTCGAGCTGTGGTCAGAAGCAGAGTTGTGTGTGTGAGCGGCAGATCTCGAGCTGTGGTCAGAAGCAGAGTTGTGTGTGTGAGCGGCAGATCTCGAGCTGTGGTCAGAAGCAGAGTCGTGTGTGTGAGCGGCAGATCTCGAGCTGTGGGCAGAAGCAGAGTCGTGTGTGTGAGCGGCAGATCTCGAGCTGTGGTCAGAAGCAGAGTCGTGTGTGTGAGCGGCAGATCTCGAGCTGTGGGCAGAAGCAGAGTCGTGTGTGTGTGCGGCAGATCTCGAGCTGTGGGCAGAAGCAGAGTTGTGTGTGTGTGTGTGTGTGAGCGGCAGATCTCGAGCTGTGGTCAGAAGCAGAGTTGTGTGTGTGTGTGTGTGTGTGTGAGCGGCAGATCTCGAGCTGTGGTCAGAAGCAGAGTCGTGTGTGTGAGCGGCAGATCTCGAGCTGTGGGCAGAAGCAGAGTCGTGTGTGTGAGCGGCAGATCTCGAGCTGTGGGCAGAAGCAGAGTTGTGTGTGTGTGTGTGTGTGAGCGGCAGATCTCGAGCTGTGGTCAGAAGCAGAGTTGTGTGTGTGTGTGTGTGTGTGTGTGTGAGCGGCAGATCTCGAGCTGTGGTCAGAAGCAGAGTTGTTTGTGTGAGGGACAGATCTCGATCTGTGGTCAGAAGCAGAGTTGTGTGTGTGAGGGACAGATTTCGAGCTGTGGTCAGAAGCAGAGTTGTGTGTGTGTGTCTGAGGGACAGATCTCGAACTGTGGTCAGAAGCAGAGTTGTGTGTATGAGCGGCAGATCTCGAGCTGTGGTCAGAAGCAGAGTTGTGTGTGTGTGAGCGGCAGATCTCGAGCTGTGGTCAGAAGCAGAGTTGTGTGTGTGTGAGCGGCAGATCTCGAGCTGTGGTCAGAAGCAGAGTTGTGTGTGTGTGTGTGTGTGTGAGCGGCAGATCTCGAGCTGTGGTCAGAAGCAGAGTTGTGTGTGTGAGCGACAGATCTCGACCTGTGGTCAGAAGCAGAGTTGTGTGTGTGTGTGTGTGAGCGGCAGATCTCGAGCTGTGGTCAGAAGCAGAGTTGTGTGTGTGAGCGGCAGATCTCGAGCTGTGTTCAGAAACAGAGTTGTGTGTGTGAGCGGCAGATCTCGAGCTCTGGTCAGAAGCAGAGTTGTGTGTGTGAGCGACAGATCTCGAGCTGTGGTCAGAAGCAGAGTTGTGTGTGTGTGTGTGTGAGCGGCAGATCTCGAGCTGTGGTCAGAAGCAGAGTTGTGTGTGTGTGTGTGTGTGTGAGCGGCAGATCTCGAGCTGTGGTCAGAAGCAGAGTTGTGTGTGTGTGTGTGTGTGAGGGACAGATCTCGAGCTGTGGTCAGAAGCAGAGTTGTGTGTGTGAGGGACAGATCTCGAGCTGTGGTCAGAAGCAGAGTTGTGTGTGTGAGGGACAGATCTCAGGCTGTGGTCAGAAGCAGAGTCGTGTGTGTGAGGGACAGATCTCAGGCTGTGGTCAGAAGCAGAGTTGTGTGTGTGAGGGACAGATCTCGAGCTGTGGTCAGAAGCAGAGTTGTGTGTTTGAGCGGCAGATCTCAGGCTGCGGTCAGAAGCAGAGTTGTGTGTGTGAGCGACAGATCTCGAGCTGTGGTCAGAAGCAGAGCTGTGTGTGTGAGGGACAGATCTCAGGCTGTGGTCAGAAGCAGAGTCGTGTGTGTGAGCGACAGATCTCGAGCTGTGGTCAGAAGCAGAGTCGTGTGTGTGAGCGGCAGATCTCGAGCTGTGGGCAGAAGCAGAGTTGTGTGTGTGAGGGACAGATCTCGAGCTGCGGTCAGAAGCAGAGTTGTGTGTGTGAGCGACAGATCTCGAGCTGTGGTCAGAAGCAGAGCTGTGTGTGTGAGGGACAGATCTCAGGCTGTGGTCAGAAGCAGAGTTGTGTGTGTGAGCGGCAGATCTCGAGCTGTGGTCAGAAGCAGAGTTGTGTGTGTGAGCGGCAGATCTCGAGCTGTGGTCAGAAGCAGAGTCGTGTGTGTGAGCGGCAGATCTCGAGCTGTGGTCAGAAGCAGAGTTGTGTGTGTGTGTGTGTGTGAGCGGCAGATCTCGAGCTGTGGTCAGAAGCAGAGTTGTGTGTGTGTGTGTGTGTGAGCGGCAGATCTCGAGCTGTGGTCAGAAGCAGAGTTGTTTGTGTGAGGGACAGATCTCGATCTGTGGTCAGAAGCAGAGGTGTGTGTGTGAGGGACAGATCTCGAGCTGTGGTCAGAAGCAGAGTTGTGTGTGTGTGTCTGAGGGACAGATCTCGAACTGTGGTCAGAAGCAGAGTTGTGTGTATGAGCGGCAGATCTCGAGCTGTGGTCAGAAGCAGAGTTGTGTGTGTGAGGGACAGATCTCGAGCTGCGGTCAGAAGCAGAGTTGTGTGTGTGTGAGCGGCAGATCTCGAGCTGTGGTCAGAAGCAGAGTTGTGTGTGTGTGTGTGTGTGTGTGAGCGGCAGATCTCGAGCTGTGGTCAGAAGCAGAGTTGTGTGTGTGAGCGACAGATCTCGACCTGTGGTCAGAAGCAGAGTTGTGTGTGTGTGTGTGTGAGCGGCAGATCTCGAGCTGTGGTCAGAAGCAGAGTTGTGTGTGTGAGCGGCAGATCTCGAGCTGTGTTCAGAAACAGAGTTGTGTGTGTGAGCGGCAGAGCTCGAGCTCTGGTCAGAAGCAGAGTTGTGTGTGTGAGCGACAGATCTCGAGCTGTGGTCAGAAGCAGAGTTGTGTGTGTGTGTGTGTGAGCGGCAGATCTCGAGCTGTGGTCAGAAGCAGAGTTGTGTGTGTGTGTGTGTGTGTGAGCGGCAGATCTCGAGCTGTGGTCAGAAGCAGAGTTGTGTGTGTGTGTGTGTGAGGGACAGATCTCGAGCTGTGGTCAGAAGCAGAGTTGTGTGTGTGAGGGACAGATCTCGAGCTGTGGTCAGAAGCAGAGTTGTGTGTGTGAGCGGCAGATCTCGAGCTGTGGTCAGAAGAAGAGTTGTGTGTGTGAGGGACAGATCTCGAGCTGTGGTCAGAAGCAGAGTTGTGTGTGTGAGGGACAGATCTCGAGCTGTAGTCAGAAGCAGAGTTGTGTGTGTGTGTGTGTGTGTGTGAGCGGCAGATCTCGAGCTGTGGTCAGAAGCAGAGTTGTGTGTGTGTGTGAGCGGCAGATCCCGAGCTGTGGTCAGAAGCAGAGTTGTGTGTGTGAGCGACAGATCTCGAGCTGTGGTCAGAAGCAGAGTTGTGTGTGTGTGAGTGGCAGATCTCGAGCTGTGGTCAGAAGCAGAGTTGTGTGTGTGAGCGGGAGATTTAGAGCTGTGTTCAGAAGCAGAGTTGTGTGTGTGAGCGGCAGATCTCGAGCTCTGGTCAGAAGCAGAGTTGTGTGTGTGAGCGACAGATCTCGAGCTGTGGTCAGAAGCAGAGTTGTGTGTGTGTGTGTGTGTGTGTGTGAGCGGCAGATCTCGAGCTGTGGTCAGAAGCAGAGTTGTGTGTGTGTGTGAGCGGCAGATCTCGAGCTGTGGTCAGAAGCAGAGTTGTGTGTGTGTGAGGGACAGATCTCGAGCTGTGGTCAGAAGCAGAGTTGTGTGTGTGTGTGTGTGAGGGACAGATCTCGAGCTGTGGTCAGAAGCAGAGTTGTGTGTGTGAGGGACAGATCTCGAGCTGTGGTCAGAAGCAGAGTTATGTGTGTGTGTGTGTGAGCGGCAGATCTCGAGCTGTGGTCAGAAGCAGAGTTGTGTGTGTGTGTGTGTGAGCGGCAGATCTCGAGCTGTGGTCAGAAGCAGAGTTGTGTGTGTGTGTGAGCGGCAGATCTCGAGCTGTGTTCAGAAACAGAGTTGTGTGTGTGAGCGGCAGATCTCAAGCTCTGGTCAGAAGCAGAGTTGTGTGTGTGAGCGACAGATCTCGAGCTGTGGTCAGAAGCAGAGTTGTGTGTGTGTGTGTGTGAGCGGCAGATCTCGAGCTGTGGTCAGAAGCAGAGTTGTGTGTGTGTGTGTGTGTGTGTGTGTGTGTGAGCGGCAGATCTCGAGCTGTGGTCAGAAGCAGAGTTGTGTGTGTGTGTGTGTGAGGGACAGATCTCGAGCTGTGGTCAGAAGCAGAGTTGTGTGTGTGAGGGACAGATCTCGAGCTGTGGTCAGAAGCAGAGTTGTGTGTGTGAGCGGCAGATCTCGAGCTGTGGTCAGAAGCAGAGTTGTGTGTGTGTGTGTGTGTGAGCGGCAGATCTCGAGCTGTGGTCAGAAGCAGAGTTGTGTGTGTGTGTGTGTGAGCGGCAGATCTCGAGCTGTGGTCAGAAGCAGAGTTGTGTGTGTGAGCGACAGATCTCGAGCTGTGGTCAGAAGCAGAGATGTGTGTGTGAACGACAGATCTCGAGCAGAGTTGTGTGTATGAGGGACAGATCTCGAGCTGTGGTCAGAAGCAGAGTTGTGTGTGTGAGCGGCAGATCTCGAGCTGTGGTCAGAAGCAGAGTTGTGTGTGTGAGGGACAGATCTCGAGCTGTGGTCAGAAGCAGAGTTGTGTGTGTGAGCGACAGATCTCGAGCTGTGGTCAGAAGCAGAGTTGTGTGTGTGAGCGGCAGATCTCGAGCTGTGGTCAGAAGCAGAGTTGTGTGTGTGAGTGGCAGATCTCGAGCTGTGGTCAGAAGTAGAGTTGTATGTGTGAGCGGCAGATCTCGAGCTGTTGTCAGAAGCAGAGTTGTGTGTGTGAGCGACAGATCTCGAGCTGTGGTCAGAAGCAGAGTTGTGTGTGTGAGCGGCAGATCTCGAGCTGTGGTCAGAAGCAGAGTTGTGTGTGTGAGTGGCAGATCTCGAGCTGTGGTCAGAAGTAGAGTTGTATGTGTGAGCGGCAGATCTCGAGCTGTTGTCAGAAGCAGAGTTGTGTGTGTGAGGGACAGATCTCGAGCTGTGGTCAGAAGCAAAGTTGTGTGTGTGAGGGACAGATCTCGAGTTGTTGTCAGAAGCAGAGTTGTGTGTGTGAGGGACAGATCTCGAGCTGTGGTCAGAAGCAAAGTTGTGTGTGTGAGGGACAGATCTCGAGCTGTGGTCAGAAGCAGAGTTGTGTGTGTGAGCGGCAGATCTCGAGCTGTGGTCAGAAGCAGAGTTGTGTGTGTGAGCGACAGATCTCGAGCTGTGGTCAGAAGCAGAGTTGTGTGTGTGAGCGGCAGATCTCGAGCTGTGGTCAGAAGCAGAGTTGTGTGTGTGAGGGACAGATCTCGAGCTGTGGTCAGAAGCAGAGTTGTGTGTGTGAGGGACAGATCTCGAGCTGTGGTCAGAAGCAAAGTTGTGTGTGTGAGGGACAGATCTCGAGCTGTGGTCAGAAGCAGAGTTGTGTGTGTGAGCGGCAGATCTCGAGCTGTGGTCAGAAGCAGAGTTGTGTGTGTGAGTGGCAGATCTCGAGCTGTGGTCAGAAGCAGAGTCGTGTGTGTGAGCGACAGATCTCGAGCTGTGGTCAGAAGCAGAGTTGTGTGTGTGTGAGTGGCAGATCTCGAGCTGTGGTCAGAAGCAGAGTTGTGTGTGTGAGCGACAGATCTCGAGCTCTGGTCAGAAGCAGAGTTGTGTGTGAGCGACAGATCTCGAGCTGTGGTCAGAAGCAGAGTTGTGTGTGTGAGCGGCAGATCTCGAGTTGTTGTCAGAAGCAGAGTTGTGTGTGTGAGCGGCAGATCTCGAGTTGTTGTCAGAAGCAGAGTTGTGTGTGTGAGGGATAGATCTCGAGCTGTGGTCAGAAGCAGAGTTGTTTGTGTGAGCGGCAGATCTCGAGCTGTGGTCAGAAGCAGAGTTTATGGTTTGCATGACATGTGGACCCAATAAATCCTGATCTTGAGCAACAGAAGCAAGCTGACATTCAGCACAATCTATATCTTTATTTACAATACATACAAAGGTCTTTTACGTCTTTTAGTTTGTCTAGAGATGGAAAGCACATAGCAGGCCCGACCCTCATATAGCAGATGTGCTGGATCTTGCTGGACTGGAAAGGCCAGTTGTGTGTCCGTTAGTCACGCATGTTTGAGAGATTTGCTTGTTCAGTGAAAGCGGATCAGATAAGCCGGTCTAGAGGATGTGTTTGTTCATCCCACAGGATCTGTGTTTCCACATGACCTCACATCACAGATCAGGACCCCGCCGCTCTCTACGAACTCCTCATCTGTGAATCACACGAGGCCTGTGTTTTAGCCCAGACTCCATCAGCCCTCCTGGACATCAGGCCGTTCTCCGCACGCGCTCTGCAGCGATCTTGTGTTCTCGTGCGTCATCAAAAGTCCGGTTCTCAAAACTACAGGAGCGCAAGAGTTGAGCATTTAAAAACCTGTTTCGACCTATTTATTAAAGTCAAGTCATCTTCATTTATATAGCGCTTTTAACAATGTAGATTGTTTCAAAGCAGCTTTACAGAGATAAACATAATTTAAGGTAACAGAGACTGTTTTGGCTTTATAGCGGTTCTTGAATAATGTTATTTTCCAGCTAAAGTTAGTTTTGATTGATTCACTTCCGTCAGCATAAAACAAATTCTGCCTTTTTTCTAAATGCTTGTTAAACACAATGTTCACAATAAGATCTATAGCATGCGTTAATACTGAAGTCAAAAATAAACTAGTAACACTTTACAGTAAGTTTCATTAGTTAACGTGAACTAAATTGTAACAAATGTATTGCTCATTGTATGTTCATGTTAGTTAAAACATTAACTAATGTTAACTAATGAACCTGATTGTGTTTGATATTCAGGATGTCGTGTTCAAACAAGTTGTAGTAAACTTGTACAAATTATAAGTGTGTGTGTGTGGCCATGGCCATGCCTTGCGCTGCTGTTTATTCCTGTATGGGATGGATTGAATATTGAACTGACCAATATTATGTATCATTTCATGCTAAACAGAAAATTCAAATATTGTCATAATCTAGTATTTCTCATGTGGAGTGACCACCGTGAAGCAGAAATAGAATAATTTGGTTGCACCAGGTGCTTTATTTGCATTACACAGACTTGCAAATGACGCTCTCTCTCACACACACACATTCACGCTCTCTCTCTCTCTCACACACACACACACACACTCACGCTCTCTCGCACACACACTCACGCTCTCTCTCACACACTCACGCTCTCTCTCTCTCACACACACACACTCACGCTCTCTCTCTCTCTCTCTCACACACACGCACGCACACACACTCACGCTGTCACACACTCACTCACACACACACACTCACACACACACTCACTTAAGCTCTCACACACACAAACTGTCACACGCAAATTTAAATGGTTATTCATCACACACTTTCTCAGAATAATCGATTTGTTTTGAACTGGTGTTTTTTGTATGTCTTATTATGTAACACGAGCTCATAGTATTCATAGAATGACGGATGTTGATAACGTACGAGAGTGTGCATTATCCAACATGATCCCGCTTGCAGTTTTATGCTCAAATCAGATGTTTTTCACATGACCTTTTAAATGTGACCTACATCTGACAGGTGAACCTCCTTAACTGGTTTACGTGCAAAAAACACTGGAATAATTTAATTTGTAACATTTTTAAATGAGTTTTGAATTTCTTAATATGTGCTAACGTTCGCAAGTTTGGGTCGGTAAGATTAATTTAATGTTTCTGAAAGAGTCTCTTCTGCTCATCAAGGCTGCATTTATTTGATAAAAAATACAGTAAAAATGTTAAAATATTATGACTATTTAAAATCAGCTGTTTTCTATGTGAATATCTAGTAAAGTGTAATTTATTCCTGTGATCAAAGCTGAATTTCACCATCATTACTCCAGTCTTATATGTTGATTTGATGCTCAAAAAACATTTATGATTATTATCAATATTTTTTATTATACATTTTCAAGATTCTTTGATGAGTAGAAAGTTCAAAAGAACAGCTTTTATTTGAAAGGGAATCTTTTGTAACATTATAAATGTCTTTACTGTCACTTTCAGTTTAACGCATCCTTCCTAAACATATTCATTTCTATCAAAGAATAAACCTTACCAACCCTAGACTTTTGAACAGAAGTCTGTCATTATATGATTATATAAAGTATATCAGCTTTTCAAATTTAATTATTTTCATAATGAAGGACTGGGGGATTATTTTAGCATAAAATATGCAATGATTTTCAGGGCTGCCAATCATGCCAGTTCTTCTACCAATCTAACAAAGACTGAGATTTATGTGATTTATGTTAAATAAGTATCATTATGCATCTGGATACATTGATGCATTTTTGCTGAAATATGACTTACTGTATGACAGCATCTGAAGGTGTTGATTAGGAACGTGAATACTGATTAATCATAAACTGACAAATAACAATCTGTTCAACCCGTGCTATTGGTTAACAAATGTTAAGATCTAAATTAATGTGTTTATTATGTAGATTATTATATGAATATGAGGAGATGGTAAAATCTGAAGATGTGGTGAGAAGAGTTCAGTGTTTCCCAAACACAGTTTATCGATCCTTTGTTATGATATAAGAAGCTTTATGCTGAGACTCAATGTTATGATGAGTCTTGATGTTATACTTATGATTAATAATTATGACCTTTGATTTGGCCTTTTGATTGGATTTTAATCTTAATCTTCAATGTCTATTTAGTTTTTTTGTTTTACTTTTGCATTGCACTATGATTTTGACGTCACTTTTCTGCTCACCAAGGCTGCATTTATTTGATAAAAAAAATACAGTAATATTGTGAAATATTACTACAATCTATGTGAATATGTAGTAAAGATACATAGTAGATATATAGTAAAATGTATTCCTGTGATCAAAGCTGATCTCAGCATCATTACTCCAGTCTTCAGTGTCACATGATCCTTCAGAAATCAGGAGAATATGAGGATCTGATGCTCAAGACACATTTATGATTATTAAGAGTGTTGAAAACAGGCAATATTTTGGAAACCGTGACATTTATTTTCCAGGATTCTTTGAGGGGTCTTTGCTGTAATTCTACTGTTGGATGGATGATAAATAGAAAGCGATTAATGAGACTTTATTAGAATGCTCTCATCGCACTGTAAGATGATTTCCTCACACTGGAAATGAAAGGTCAAGTCAAACGCATTGCATTGTGGGATACAGTATTCCATGCTATGTTCTATGTTGCATTTGCACATTTAGTTCATATTCTGAGTATGCAGAAAATCCTACTAGGCCTATTATCCTCAGTGTGCTTCATACATGCAGTCCTTCAGAAGTGATATCAGTCGTGTGAACCGTCTCCCAGTAGTGTGACTGGAAATGAGGAGGATTGGGAAAGAGCTCACATGAGCAGCATGCGAGTTAATAACCACTATAGGCCGCACCTCTGACCAGTGACTTGACCACACGTGATTAAAGAGAAATGGAAACTGATACATTTGTCAAGTCATTTCGGGTCACACATATTCTAGATAAAGTAGTTTTGTTCAGTGTAGAGCTTGGCATTTGTGAGAGAATATTGTTTGGTGGAAAAAAAAGAAATGTTCTGTTCATTGCAGTCTTGCTCTGTCCGCTCGGTTCTCCTCTGGATACTGTTATACCTGTTTAACACATGATTATGACCTTCTTCAAGGTCTTGATGATGTTTCAGGCTCTACTAGAACAGGTTTTCCTGCTTGAATCTTGATTATTTTCTTCATATTCTCCATTGTTGCGGCTCCTCTCTTCCCAGTCTGTCAGTAACGCCAAAGTCCTTTTAGGCCAGTCATGCCACTCGGCCACCATCTTGGCAACGCCTCCGGGTATTCCGGACTGACAAGACCAGGCTCTTGTCTACATGAACGGGCAGAGAGTCAGAACTGCACTTTCACTGGTCACCGGGACATAACAACTGCATGTATAGAAACAGCAGTAAAATATGATAAAAATCGCTGAAAAAGTTTGATGACTTTGCCCCAAAATAGGGTTTAAAACGCCTTTTTCCCCACAGGTTATACTTTTACTACGCATGCGTCAGTGGAACCAGACGATAGGCTTACATGTTTCCTGGCTTGCCTGTTAAAAGCAGACGATTGGCTTTCCAGCGGGAGGGGTGGGACATGTGCACAACCGCCATCTTTGGCGTTACGGGTTTTCCCTTTATAGTTGTATTGAGGATTGTAGAAGTGGCATGTCTCTATATAAATTGTCTCTGGTAACGCTCTGTTCACTTCCTGTCTCTATGAAGCCCCTCCTTCTGAAAAGGACACTGTGCTGTGATTGGTCGGCTGGAGCACTTTGAGTGTGTTTGGGAAATGTCCCGCCCCTTACCATAACTTCCAGTTTCAACCATAGACTGTTCAAAAATATGGACGTAGTCTGCGTGACGTCCCCCGTAAGTTTCTGAAGAGCATTTCTGAAGCCCACTTTGGGCGGAGCCGGCCGTCGCCATCTTGGCAGCGTCACTCCCGGATAAACGAACATGTGCAGAGGCGGATTAGCTGAGGTGACGTGACGCTAACAGACAGCAGACAAACGACTAGTAGTGACATCAGCGGCAATCCACCTGTCACTCAAGTGGCCACGCTCTTAATTATGCAGATCTTTAAGGCTTAATATAATTTACACAGATGAGTTATAAAAAAAAATTCACCCCCCTCACAGTCGTCATGAAGGACAAAATTAGCTGTATAGACCAAAAACACTTTTTGCATCAGGCTGTAAACACATGTTTTTATGCTGTAAAGTTGGGCAGTTTAACATGCGGGTCAATGGGATTGAGTCTCTTCTGCAGCCGGCCTCTAGTGGCCAGTGGAGGAACTGCAGTTTAAGTCACTTCTGTGTTGAATTCAAGAGAGACCGGAAGGTTGCCCCTTGGTTTCAACACTATTGACTAACTCAACCCGCCCCTTTATTCTGTGTGAATTATTTAAATGAGGAACATTGTGACGTGTTCTTTCCCGGAAGAAACTCAAGACTACAATGGAGGCGTTTCAGGAGTTCAGAAACATGTTTTTCTGCCGTTTCGCTTAAAGTAATGAGAAAAATAGTAGTATACATTAAATAAATGCATTTATGTTGAAATTACTACATTTACATGTCGATCAGTGTTTATTTTGACCATTTGCACGCTCACTTTAACACAGGAAAAAATACGCCAGTACCGCATATGTAATGCAAGCGGATCATGCGTGTAACGGGCGTAATGCACACTCACACACACACACACACATGCACACACACAATATCACACACTCACACACACACACACACACACACACACACACACACACACACACACAATCACTCACACACACACACACACACACACACACAATCACTCACACACACACACACACACACACACGTCAACGACTCAGAATAGTGTTCAGTGTTTCCCAAACACTGTTTATCGATCCTTTATGATATAAGCAGCTTTATGCTGAGACTCAGATTTCTTCATACAGAATGTTAAAAATAATGACTTGATATTATACTTGATAATTAATTATGACCTTTAATTTGGCCTTTTGATTGGGTTTTGATCTTACTCTCCAATATGTCTTTATTTTAATGTTTTATGATTTACTTTTGCATTTAATTGATTTTTTTGTTTGTTCTTCAAGTCACTGTTCTGCTCACCAAGGCTGCATGTGTTCAATCAAAAATACAGTAAAAATAGTGACATTTGATTATAATGTAAATCAGCTGTTTTCTATGTGAAATATATAGTAAAGTGTAATGTATTCCTGTGATCAAAGCTGGAAAAAAATGCTAGCAATGCAAATGAGACCCTGGACTACAAAACCAGTCACATGGGTCAATTTTTTGACAAATAAAAAAAATAAGATAAAACTATTTGAAAATCTGGAATCTGAGGATGCAAAAAATCGAAACATTGACAAAATCTCCTTTAAAGTTGTGTATTTATATTCGTGATTGTGCTGCATCCACTCACAAAAATAAATGTTTTTATATATTTACGGTAGGAAATTTACAAAATATCTTCAAGGAACATGATCTTTACTTAATATCCTAATGATTTTTTGCATAAAAGAAAAATCAATAATTTTGACCTGTACAGTGTCTTGTCGGCTATTGCCACAGATATCCCCGTGCGACTCGTGACTGGTTTAGTGGTCAAGGGTCACATGTACTGCAAGCGGATCATGTGTGTAAGGCCTATTTGTGTGTAACTGTTGTGTGTTTGCGCTGGTCTCAGGTGAAGCGCTACCAGTGCATGTTCGAGGGCTGCACGCGCACCTACAGCACGGCAGGAAACCTGCGCACGCACCAGAAGACACACCGCGGCGAATACACGTTTGTGTGTAACCAGCAGGGCTGCGGGAAAGCCTTCCTCACGTCCTACAGCCTGAAGATACACGTGCGCGTGCACACCAAGGAGAAACCCTTCGAGTGTGACGTGCAGGGCTGCGAGAAGGCCTTCAACACACTCTACAGGTGAACGTGTTTTACATTCGCATGCTGGAATAGCCTGAAAACCCTGTGGGCTTTACGCTCAGACAGCGACTGCATTGTGTGCATGAAAGCGTGTGAAACTCATGTGACTGCTAGCCTGAAGCCACAGATCTGACAACGTTTCACTTCCTGTTATCTTCTGTTTGCTAAAGTATAAGATTTATATGTGACCCTGGACCACAAAAACAGTCACAAGGGTCAATTTTTTTAAACTGAGATTTATACAGCATCTGAAAGCTGAATAAATAAGCTTTCCATGGATGTATGGTTTGTTATGATATTTGGTTGAGATGCAACTATTTCAAAATCTGGAATCTGAGGGTGCAAAAAAATCGAAACAATGAGAAAATTGCCTTTAAAGTTGTCCAGGGGTGGAACTGGGTGGTTGCCCTGCATGCTTAATAAACAAACTACAGCTGGTCCAAAACGCAGCAGCTCGAGTTCTTACTAGAACCAGGAGGTATGACCATATTAGCCGGTTCTGTCAACACTGCATTGGCTCCCTATTAAACATTAATCCACAATCGTAGTCGAAAACAGGCCCATCCATCCACCCAGCCATTCATGTTCGCGATTTTGCTGCATCCACTCACAATTTTTTTTTATATATATATATATATATATATATATATTTACGGTAGGAAATTTACAAAATATCTTCATGGAACATGGTGTTTACTTAATATCCTAATGGTTTTTGCCATAAAAGAAAAATCGATCATTTTGACCCATACTAAAACGGTCACCAGCTGGAGTGCCCTTGAGAGCCACCAGAGGGCACTCCACACCAAACTATTGTCATTCCCTTACAAACTACATTTCCCATAACTCTCTGCCCGTACTCATTATCACTGATTGCATCCACCTGTGTCTCATTACCTTGTCAGTCTCAGCCCAAATAAACCATGTACACTGCATTCATTCTCTGCAAAGTCTTGTTTAGTGTCACACTGCAATTCCAAGCATTCTCCTGGTTTTCTTTATCTCGTTTTTCAATCTTCTGTCCGGTTTTCTTGGTTTCCTCTGTTTTTGCCTGTGCCCCTTTGACCCTGTTATTGTTTGGACTGATTGATGGACACCGTGTTTATGACCTTTGCCTGTTTTCGACTACGATTGTGGATTAATCTTTAATAGGGAGCCAATGTAGTGTTGACAGAACCGGCTAATATGGTCATACTTCCTGGTTCTGGTAAGAACTCGAGCTGCTGCGTTTTGGACCAGCTGTAGTTTGTTTATTAAGCGTGCAGGGCAACCACCCAGTAGAGCATTACAATAATCTAGCCTTGATGAACGCATGAACTAATTGTTTTGCATTTGTCAATGAGAGCATATGGTGTAATTTAGATATATTTTTAAGATGGAAGAATGCTGTTTTACAGATACTAGACACGTGACTTTCAAATGAAAGATTGGTATCAAAGAGCACACCCAGGTTCCTAACCGACGACGAAGACTTAACAGAGCAGCCATCAAGTGTTAGACAGTATTCTAGGTTATTATGTGAGGAAGTTTTTGGTCCAATCATTAGAAACTGTTTTTTCAGAATTAAGTAATAGGAAATTACTAGTGATCCAATTTTTTATATCAGCTATGCATTCCGTTAAATTTTTTTAATTTGTAAGCTTCGTTAGGACGTGAAGAAATATACAGTATCATCGGCATAACAGTGAAAACTAATTCCATGTTTCCTAATGATATCTCCTAATGGTAGCATGTACAGAGTGAGCATCAGCGGTCCTAGTACTGAGCCTTGTGGTACGCCATACTGAACTTGTGATCGATAAGACATCTCTTCATTTACTGCTACAAACTGATAACGGTCAGATAAGTATGATTTAAACCATGCTAGTGCAATTCCACTAATGCCAACATAATTTTCTAGTCTTTTTAAAAGAATGTTGTGGTCAATGGTGTCATATGTAGCACTAAGATCGAGTAACACTAATAGAGAGATACAACCACGATCGGATGATAAAAGTAAATCATTTGTAACTCTAATGAGAGCTGTCTCAGTACTATGGTGCGGTCTAAATCCTGACTGAAAATCCTCGCAGATATCATTTCTTTCAAGAAAGGAACACAGTTGTGAGGATACTGCTTTTTCTAATATCTTTGACAGAAAAGGTAGATTTGAGATCTGCCTGTAATTCTGTAGGATCAAGTTGCATTTTAATAAGAGGTTTAATCATAGCCAGCTGAAAGGTTTTCGGTACATATTCTAGTGACAAAGATGAATTAATGATATTAAGAAGAGGATCTCTATGACATCTGGAAGCATCTCTTTCAGTAGCTTAGTCGGTATCGGGTCTAACATACATGTTGTTGATTTAGATAATTTAACGAGTTTAGACAATTCTTCCTCTCCTAAAGCAACGAATACATGGAATTTTTCCTCAGGGATACTACAATGCACTCCCTGATACAAATCTGTAGTAGATGGTTGCATAGTTATAATTTTTCTCTCTAATATTATTAATCTTGTAAGTAAAGAAGTTCATAAAGTCCTTACTGCTATGCTCTTCAGAAGTAGGAAACTTCAGAAGTAGAAGCTTTATTTCCTGTTAATTTTGCCACTGTGTCAAATAAATACCTAGGGTTGTGTTTGTTTTCTTCTAAGAGAGTCGAAAAATAAGCAGATCTAGCAGCTTTTAAGGCCTCTCTGTAAGCATTTTTCTGGCTGCTCTCTTAAGGGCCTGAGTGTGCTCGTTGTTCCACGGCGTTGGACTATTTTCTTTAATCTTCTTTAAGCGCAACGGAGCAACTGTGTCTAAAGTGCTGGAAAAGAGAGAGTTTCTGTCGCAGTATCGTTCTTCTAAGCTATCCGGGATGCTGAGATGATGAAACTGATTAGGAAGATTATTGATAAAGCAATCTTTAGTGGCAGAAGTTATAGGTCTAACATATTTATAACACGGAATCGGCTTTACAGCCTTGGCTAAATGTAATTTACATGAGACTAGATAATGGTCTGAGATGTCATCGCTCTGCTGCAGAATTTCAACGGCATCAACATCTATTCCATGTGATAATATTAGATCTAGAGTATGATCACGACAATGAGTCCTGACACGTGCTGTCTAACTCCAATTGAGTTTACAATGTCTCTAAATGCCAATCCCAATGCATCTTTTTCATTATCTATATGTATATTAAAATCACCAACAATTAGGGCTTTATCTGCAGCCAGTACTAACTCTGATAGAAAGTCAGCAAATTCTTTGATAAAGTCTGTATGGTGCCCTGGTGGCCTGTGTACAGCAGCCAGCAGAATTCTCAAACGTGATTTAGCATTTATACTATATAGTGTTACAATAAGCACCAACACTTCAAAAGAATTATATTTGAAACTAGACAGTAATTCTGAAAATATTACTATAGATTATAGTAGACGTGGCTCGTTTTTATAGCAGTAATCTTGGGGGGTGGACTCATTTAAAGTAATGTAAATGTCTGGTTTTAGCCCGTTTCTGTCAGGTTTCTGTCAAACACAGCACATCTAGGTTATAATCCGTAATAATATCATTAACAATAAGTACTTTTGAAATAAGGTATCAAATATTCAGCAACCCAAGCTTTATCATTTGTTCATCTGTATTATATCTATTTTTATTTGTTCAATTACATTTTTACCCTTAAATGGGTTTGGGAGTTTTCTGTATTTCCAAATTCAGGGAACAGACACAGTCTCTTTATGATGATATCTAGGTGAAGAGGCTCTATGTGATAATATCTAGGTGAAAGAGGCTCTATATGATGATATCTAGGTGAAAGAGGCTCTATATGATGATATCTAGGTGAAAGAGGCTCTATGTGATGATATCTAGGTGAAAGAGTCTATGTGATGATATTTTGGTGAAGAGGCTCTATGTGATGATATCTAGGTGAAGAGGATCTATATGATGATATCTAGGTGAAAGAGGCTCTATATGATGATATCTAGGTGAAAGAGTCTCTATATGATGATATCTAGGTGAAAGAGGCTCTATATGATGATATCTAGGTGAAAGAGGCTCTATATGATGATATCTAGGTGAAAGAGGCTCTATATGATGATATCTAGGTGAAAGAGTCTCTATATGATGATATCTTGGTGAAAGAGGCTCTATATGATGATATCTAGGTGAAAGAGGCTCTATATGATGATATTTAGGTGAAAGAGGATCTATATGATGATATCTAGGTGAAAGAGGCTCTATATGATGATATCAAGGTGAAAGAGGCTCTATATGATGATATCTAGGTGAAAGAGGCTCTATATGATGATATCTAGGTGAAAGAGGCTCTATATGATGATATCTAGGTGAAGAGGCTCTATATGATGATATTTAGGTGAAAGAGGCTCTATGTGATGATATCTAGGTGAAAGAGGATCTATGTGATGATATCTATGATGATATGATGATATTTAGGTGAAAGAGGATCTATATGATGATATCTAGGTGAAAGAGGCTCTATATGATGATATCAAGGTGAAAGAGGCTCTATATGATGATATCTAGGTGAAAGAGGCTCTATATGATGATATCTAGGTGAAAGAGGCTCTATATGATGATATCTAGGTGAAGAGGCTCTATATGATGATATCTAGGCTAATTCTGAAAATATTACTATAGATTATAGTAGACGTGGCTCGTTTTTATAGCAGTAATCTTGGGGGGTGGACTCATTTAAAGTAATGTAAATGTCTGGTTTTAGCCCGTTTCTGTCAGGTTTCTGTCAAACACAGCACATCTAGGTTATAATCCGTAATAATATCATTAACAATAAGTACTTTTGAAATAAGGTATCAAATATTCAGCAACCCAAGCTTTATCATTTGTTCATCTGTATTATATCTATTTTTATTTGTTCAATTACATTTTTACCCTTAAATGGGTTTGGGAGTTTTCTGTATTTCCAAATTCAGGGAACAGACACAGTCTCTTTATGATGATATCTAGGTGAAGAGGCTCTATGTGATAATATCTAGGTGAAAGAGGCTCTATATGATGATATCTAGGTGAAAGAGGCTCTATATGATGATATCTAGGTGAAAGAGGCTCTATGTGATGATATGTAGGTGAAAGAGTCTATGTGATGATATTTTGGTGAAGAGGCTCTATGTGATGATATCTAGGTGAAGAGGATCTATATGATGATATCTAGGTGAAAGAGGCTCTATATGATGATATCTAGGTGAAAGAGTCTCTATATGATGATATCTAGGTGAAAGAGGCTCTATATGATGATATCTAGGTGAAAGAGTCTCTATATGATGATATCTAGGTGAAAGAGTCTCTATATGATGATATCTAGGTGAAAGAGTCTCTATATGATGATATCTAGGTGAAGAGGCTCTATGTGATGATATCTAGGTGAAGAGGCTCTATATGATGATATCTAGGTGAAAGAGGCTCTATATGATGATATCTAGGTGAAAGAGGCTCTATATGATGATATCTAGGTGAAAGAGTCTCTATATGATGATATCTTGGTGAAATAGGCTCTATATGATGATATCTAGGTGAAAGAGGCTCTATATGATGATATTTAGGTGAAAGAGGATCTATATGATGATATCTAGGTGAAAGAGGCTCTATATGATGATATCAAGGTGAAAGAGGCTCTATATGATGATATCTAGGTGAAAGAGGCTCTATATGATGATATCTAGGTGAAAGAGGCTCTATATGATGATATCTAGGTGAAGAGGCTCTATATGATGATATCTAGGTGAAAGAGGCTCTATATGATGATATCTAGCTGAAAGAGTCTCTATATGATGATATCTAGGTGAAAGAGGCTCTATATGATGATATCTAGCTGAAAGAGGCTCTATATGATGATATCTAGGTGAAAGAGGATCTATATGATGATACTAGGTGAAAGAGGCTCTATATGATGATATCAAGGTGAAAGAGGCTCTATATGATGATATTTAGGTGAAAGAGGCTCTATGTGATGATATCTAGGTGAAAGAGGATCTATGTGATGATATCTAGGTGAAAGAGGCTCTATATGATGATATCTAGGTGAAAGAGGCTCTATATGATGATATCTAGGTGAAAGAGGCTCTATATGATGATATCTAGGTGAAAGAGGCTCTATATGATGATATCAAGGTGAAAGAGGCTCTATATGATGATATTTAGGTGAAAGAGGCTCTATATGATGATATCTAGGTGAAAGAGGCTCTATATGATGATATCTAGGTGAAAGAGGCTCTATATGATGATATCTAGGTGAAGAGGCTCTATATGATGATATCTAGGTGAAAGAGGCTCTATATGATGATATCTAGCTGAAAGAGTCTCTATATGATGATATCTAGGTGAAAGAGTCTCTATATGATGATACTAGGTGAAAGAGGCTCTATGTGAAAATATCTAGGTGAAAGAGGCTCTATATGATGATATCTAGGTGAAGAGGCTCTATATGATGATATCTAGGTGAAAGAGGCTCTATATGATGATACCTAGGTGAAAGAGGCTCTATATGATGATATCTAGGTGAAGAGGCTCTATATGATGATATCTAGGTGAAAGAGGCTCTATATGATGATATCTAGGTGAAGAGTCTCTATATGATGATATCTAGGTGAAAGAGTCTCTATATGATGATATTTAGGTGAAAGAGGCTCTATATGATGATATCTAGGTGAAAGAGGATCTATATGATGATATCTAGGTGAAGAGGCTCTATATGATGATATCTAGGTGAAAGAGGCTCTATATGATGATATCTAGGTGAAAGAGGCTCTATATGATGATATCTAGGTAAAAGAGGATCTATGTGATTATATCTAGGTGAAAGAGGCTCTAAATGATGATATCTAGGTGAAAGAGGCTCTATATGATGATATCTAGGTAAAAGAGGTTCTATGTGATTATATGTAGGTGAAAGAGGCTCTAAATGATGATATCTAGGTGAAAGAGGCTCTATATGATGATATCTAGGTAAAAGAGGGTCTATGTGATTATATCTAGGTGAAAGAGGCTATAAATGATGATATCTAAGTGAAAGAGGCTCTATATGATGATATCTAGGTAAAAGAGGGTCTATGTGATTATATCTAGGTGAAAGAGGCTCTAAATGATGATATCTAGGTGAAAGAGGCTCTATATGATGATATCTAGGTAAAAGAGGGTCTATGTGATTATATCTAGGTGAAAGAGGCTCTATGTGATGATATCTAGGTGAAAGAGTCTCTATATGATGATATCTAGGTGAAACAGGCTCTATATGATGATATCTAGGTGAAAGAGGCTCTAAATGATGATATCTAGGTGAAAGAGGCTCTATGTGATGATATCTAGGTGAAAGAGGCTCTATATGATGATATCTAGGTGAAGAGGCTCTATATGATGATATCTAGGTGAAAGAGGCTCTATATGATGATATCTAGGTGAAAGAGGCTCTATGTGATGATATCTAGGTGAAAGAGGATCTATGTGATGATATCTAGGTGAAAGAGGCTCTATATGATGATATCTAGGTGAAAGAGGCTCTATATGATAATATCTAGGTGAAAGAGGCTCTATGTGATGATATCTAGGTGAAAGAGGCTCTATGTGATGATATCTAGGTGAAAGAGGCTCTATGTGATGATATCTAGGTGAAAGAGTCTCTATGTGATGATATCTAGGTGAAAGAGTCTCTATATGATGATATCTAGGTGAAAGAGTCTCTATATGATGATTTCTAGGTGAAAGAGGCTCTATATGATGATATCTAGGTGAAAGAGGCTCTATATGATGATATCTAGGTGAAAGAGGCTCTATGTGATGATATCTAGGTGAAAGAGGCTCTGTGTGATGATATCTAGGTGAAGAGGCTCTATATGATGATATCTAGGTGAAAGAGGCTCTGTGTGATGATATCTAGGTGAAAGAGGCTCTGTGTGATGGGATTTATCTGACCTTGGTGACGCTGGGCCGCTGGCAGACGGTCGGTTTAGCCAGTCTGTCTGCTTCCTGACCTGAGCCCCAGATTGTCATGTTTGAGCTCTAAGACTATGAGCCATATTACTAGAGAGAAGAGCAGCACCATCCCAGAAGGGATTAATACCATCTCTTTTCAACAGGTCAGGCTTGCCCCAAAAACTTTTCCAAATGTCTATGAATTCTATATTATTTTG
Organism: Meda fulgida; assembly: GCA_030578275.1. Taxonomy (NCBI): domain Eukaryota; kingdom Metazoa; phylum Chordata; class Actinopteri; order Cypriniformes; family Leuciscidae; genus Meda; species Meda fulgida. The sequence goes on along the minus strand of CM060631.1, from coordinate 34,921,649 downwards.
TCTCGCTTGAAACACAAATACACAAAAAAATTGACTTGATTCGAGGAGTTTTGTGGTTGTAATAAATTAAGGAACAAATCCTTCTCTCTCGGGTCAATTTGACCCCCTTAGGAATGAATGGAATGTGAGGAATGCTTCAGGACATAAAGAAAAACCTACAAAATGCTCAAAATTCAAACCAAACTTTACCAAAAACTCATTTTATAATGTCTACATGTGTATCTGAATGCTTAGTGAAGAGATAAACTCAAGAACTGACTTTCAAGATCAAGCGGAAAAGCTAATTTGCTCTATAGAGCTATAAGGCCACCTTGTGCTCGAAATTACACTAGAATCAAACAAGAAACAAGAGCTTAATGCAAATGCATCATAATAAGCACATCCAGCGCCCTCGGGAGTCAACGTGCTCCAGAAGAGTGTTATCTTACAAGCGCAAACAAACAAGCAGCTCCTGAAGACACAAGCTGATGAGGTGTAACACTTGTATACCTTTTATACTCTGCGTGTGATGTCTTGCACTTCCATTTCAATACATATCTTTGCACACAAATAGGAGTAGTGTAATAAAATAAACACTTAAATGTGTGTTTTGGATGTTTTCTTTCCTCTAGTCTGAACGAAGACAATTTAGTGGAGCACAAATAGCCAGAGATCCCATGAAACCAATGTTTTTGCCTGTAGTGTCATAGTTCTTTGATTCGTACTCTGTATAAAGGCATCTGCTGATCAGCGTATGGTTATGCTGTTTGTCTCTCCTCAGACTGAAAGCACACCAGCGTCTGCACACGGGGAAGACGTTTAACTGTGAATCCGAGGGATGCACCAAGTACTTCACCACGCTGAGTGACCTGAGGAAACACATCCGCACACACACGGGAGAAAAACCATTCAGGTCACGGTTCATTCATACTCCACCTTTAGTCCAGACGTGCTTTACAACATTAACAGCCAATCAACTTTACAAGGATGTTTACTGATCCATTGTAATATTCACTGCCACTGGGAGTCGAGCTGGAACACGTTCTAAATGTTGCTGGGTATCGTTCAAAAATTGTTCGATATCGATACCAATTCCTGAACGATACTTTTTTTGATCCCAATTGTATGAAGAGATAATGTTATATCAGAGGCTGTAACATGAATGTGAAGAGGGGAAAAACAAGAAAGCTGAACTGTTTTCTGTTCCTGTTGTCATTTTTCTGGATTGTTCAAAAGCATGTGCAATTAATTGAAATCATGAAACTTTTTTTGTTTCAAGCTATTTATTAACAGTTTAACAAATTACATTCTTAATTTTTTTTATTCCTTTTTTTTTACCCAGTTCTTTGCTTTCTGTTTTATTTCCTCTATAGTCTATTTTAATGGTTTAATATCAGAAACATATCTAATTAATGTATTTAATTAAAAACAACTGCATTTATTAATTTCTATACAATTAATAGGGGATGTGAAATGTTGTTGTTTTTTATTCTATGCTGTGTATTTAAAATTTTCTGGTAATCAAATGAAGACATAAAACATTACTTTATCGTTTATTCAAATGAAAATTAAACAAGCCCTTTAATTTTTTGGCAAACAAGTGCTACACAACAGAGGTTTACTGTTAAAATTATAACATGGAAGAAAATTTGTTTTAATAATAATAGTTTTAGTAGTACATTGCGATGTACATTACACTGTACAAGAGTAATATATTCCTATCGCAGTTTCTTTAAGTTAAACCAAACTTTTATTTTGACAGGTTGCCGTGTAGAGCTTCTTCTGTGATGAGATCATAGTTTCTCTATAATATATTTTTTTTTTTGTCAAAGTGAGAATATTAAACTGCAAAAGGACTATTTAAATATGAATCCTGCGTGTCAATGATGGCTCTGTTGCCATCAAGCCGACGTAAACTAGTGTTATTCCTTGATCACCAGCACTTGATGTGGCACATCATACATGCTGAATGCTTATTGGCTCACTGACGTTGGCTAGATTAACCCCTCAGGTATCGAAATTTGGTACCGAACGACAAGAGATGTTTTGATATTGATGGTATTGTGGCAGTTCGGCCGGTGCCTGAAGTATTGAGCTCGATACCCAGCCCTAGTGCTAAATCATGGCCGTGGTGTGTTTGCATATTAGCAAAGATTGATGCACTATTATAGACTACTGTTGTGTTTGTGTGTGCAGGTGTGACCACGATGGCTGTGGTAAGGCTTTCGCTGCTAGTCATCACCTGAAAACGCATGTACGGACACACACTGGTAAGACATTGTCAGTCTGTCAGCTCAAAACAGGCAAAATCAAAGCAACACAGAAAATAAAAAATATTTTGCATTTGCTGTAGAACCAAATATATCGCAATATTGACCTCAATAATCGCAATATGACATTTTCCCCAAATCGTGCAACCCTAATTTGGATTACGATTTATCGGCCAATATATCGGTTATCGACTTTCAAATATAAAGAATTATCGGTATCGGACAAAATGTTAATATCGGCGCATCCCTAATTTCTTCCTCTACCGTCTCTTTCCCTGTTCCAGGAGAGAATCTGTTTTTCTGTCCAGCGACGGCCAAAATATGGTCATTTTTAATGTTACCATTTTAATGTTACCATTGATAAGGAAATTTGGCCGATATATTAAAGCCGATAAATAATGGATTATTCCTTCAGATTAGACACTTCAGATGCGCACTGTTCAACATGATGGTTATGAATTGCTTGAAATATGATCAGAATAACTTGAAAAAAGGAAAATACAGTTAAGTGCAACGTGTCATATCGGCTATATAAAATTGAAATGAGAACATTATAATTGTGTGTTTGGCTCATGGGTTTTAATGGTGACCAATATATTGGTTACCGGCTTTCAAATATAAAGAATTATCGGTTATCGGCCAACATTTTCATATCATTGCATCCCTAACTTCTGGTACTCTCTGTTTCCCTGTTCCAGGAGAGAAGCCGTTTTTCTGTCCGAGCGACGGGTGTGAGAAGACCTTCAGCTCTCAGTACAGCCTGAAGAGCCACATCCGGGGTCACGATAAAGGCCCGGCGTTCACCGTGAGCGCTCATCCGCTGTCAGAGGTGCTCACTCACACACTCACTGCCCTTTATTACACCAACACTTTGTGACCGTGGACTTAATTGGTCCTGTTGTACTTGTTCAACCGCAGGATGCGAATCACTCGCTGTGCCTCAGTGATTTGAGCCTCATTTCCACTGACTCTGAGCTCCAGGAGAACCACAATGTGAGTTTGCGCCCTCATTTTTTACACAGAGCTTTTTTTTCAGTCGTCTCCCAGATACATAGAGTGCATCTCAGCACATGTTCATGTCTCAGTCTCAGGGTTTGGATCTGAACAGCGTCACCCCCATACGAATCTTTGAGCTGATGTTCCAGAGTCCTGAGAACAGTGTCAGCCAGGACGACCCCAAAACCACAGGCAAGATCTTTTAGAGCTCACTGTGTTCAAAGACACTCGAGTCAC
>CM060631.1:34805667-34913167 GCA_030578275.1 Meda fulgida | reverse complement strand
GAGAGAGAGAGAGAGAAAGAGAGAGAGAGGGAGAGAGAGAGAGAGAGGGAGTGCGAGAGAGAGAGAGAAGGAGAGAGAGAGAGAGAGAGAGAGAAAGAGAGAGAGAGGGAGTGCGAGAGAGAGAGAGAAGGAGAGAGAGAGAGAGAGAGAGAGAGAGAAAGAGAGAGAGAGGGAGTGCGAGAGAGAAAGAGTGAGTGAGTGAGTGAGTGAGTGAGTGAGTGAGTGAGTGAGTGAGTGAGCGAGCGAGCGAGCGAGCACTCTCACGTCTTCAAACAACACGAGCGCTGTCTTGCTCTCTCTCCCTCGCACATATTAATCCAAATCAATTGACAGACACGATAGTAAAAGGTCAGAAGACCGCAGTTTCACGTGGAGCATTTGGAGATTTTTAAAGATTAGAGACTCTAGGCCTACACTCAATGAACAAAATCTCAACACTAAATAATAAAGGCCTGTCTCATATAGACGCCTGTCTCAAATACAAGCCGGTGCAGTTCGACGGTTTGGGAAAATAAAAGCCCGGGCTATATTTGAAGTTTTACGCTAGTTCTGCAGCATCCATCTTCCCTGTAGCGTGACACCAGAGCACTGCAGTTTACCCTCGCCTCGCAGTCGCTGCTCAGAAGTGCACCATTGTAAAGGGTCCGTCTGAAACAGTGCCGCGCCGCGTAACGTTCGTTCTGAACGTTGTGTAATTTAATACATCGGTATGGCGGTATATTTAAAATTAATATCATAACGAAAATATACACCGGTTTTTGGTATGAACCGGTATACCGCCCAGCACTAATTAAAATATGTGCTCTCAAAATTAATGCTTAAATTTTGCAATTAATTTTTGTATTTTAATGCGTTACAAATATTTGATGCAATTAACGTGCGTTTTTTTCCTGGCAACCTTTGGCTAGCGTTACATAACATGGTGTGTGATTGTTTTTTTAAATTATTATTACTGAATTGACAGCACTAGTTAAAACATGTAAGTAATGTGTTAAATCCTGGCAGCAACATGCTAAAACATGTTCTGTGTTAACGTACTAAAACATAATATAAATGTGTTAAAACTTGATAGCACTGTCAGTGTGTTGAAACATTTTAGCAACATGCTCAGAAATGTTAAAAACATGGTAACCACATCTTAAAACACGTTGAAATCATTCTGTCAGCAGGCGAAAACATGTTATCAATGTGTTAAAACATGCTATTACATGTTAAAGAATGTTAGAAATGTGTTAAACCTGTTAAAACGTTCTAATGATTTGTTAAAACATGTTAGTAACATGGTAAAACATGATAGGAACATGGTAGCAATATGGTGATATGTTAACAATAAGTGAAATCATGCTAGCAATTGTTAAAACATGGTAACCACGTTAAAACATTTCTGGATAGTTCTGGCAACATGCGAAAACATGTTTTCAATGTGTTAAAACATGCTACCCATGTGCTACAGCATATGAGAAACGTGGTATCAACGTGTTTTACATTGATATTGTTACCGTGTTGAAACATGCTAGCAATATCCATGTGTTAAAACATATTAAACATGTTACCAAACGTGCTAAAACTTTGAAACATTTTGACAACATGTTAGCACTGTGAGTGTGTTAAAACATACTAGGAACATGCTAACACATTGTTAAAACACATTTAAATCATTCTGACAACAAGCGAAAACATGTTATCAATGTGTTAAAACATGTTAGCAATTAGGGTTGCCAACTGTCCCGTATTAGCCGGGACGTCTTGATTATTGGGCCTAATGTATTTTTCCCGTACGGGACCTCTCTTGTCCCGTTTATTGAGTGCTTCGCTGATCTGACTGACACAACAGCAACACACTTGAGAATGAGCACGACACCGTCATCATCCAATCACGCGCATCAGACCAATAAACTATACATTGAGAATTAATTATTGTTTTGGGACAGATAATGTGCTTTGCGAACAGATCCTCTGCTGTCGCTCCCGGTTCGCTCCGGTCTCGGCTAGCGGCTAATCCCTGTCACTGTCCGGCCGGGTTTAGATTTCCGCAAATCAGTTTTGGTGAATTTAAACATCGTGATTATTGTTCATGAGTCTGACATCCAGACACACAGAAAACCCACTCTCCCCGAGGGATAATGCTGATGTGATTTACTGCCCAAGAAACACGTCTGGTTATTACTAATGTTTTTAACAAAAGAAGTCAGGATTATTCTATGAATAGAAGGTTCAAAGGAGATTTATCCGAAATAAAAAAGCTTTTGTAACATATATCTTTAATTTCTTTAAAATGTAGTGTATAATGTTACAAAAGCTTTCTATTTCAGATAAATGCTATTATTTTGAACTATGTTTTGTGTAATTAATGTGACTTTTTTGTGTGACCTTAAAATTTGTTTTAGAATTGAATTGTACATAAACAGGTTCAGCAAAACAAATGTGTTTATGTCTGAGGACCTTTGAAACACATACGAACCTGAAATGACGTATCCTGTGTGATACAGTACAAATATTTTGAGTGTCCTTTATTTTCCTGTAAAGAACCACGATTGTCCCGTATTTTTCTTTTCGGAAGCTGGCAACCCTAGTGCAATATCAATGTGTTGAAACATTAAAAATGTTAGCAATAAGTTAAAGCATTTTAGCAATGTGGTAAAACATGATAGGAACGTGGTAGCAATTTGGTGAAACGTTTACAATATGTTAAATCATGCTAGCAATTGTTAAAACATATTAGCAAGGTGCTTAAACATGGTAACCACAAAAACATTAGAAACATGGTTCAACGTGTTGAAACATGCTAGTGATATCAATGGGTTAAAATATATTAAACACGTTAGCAATGTGTTAAAACTTGTTAGAAACATGTTAGCACTGTGTTAAAACATGGCAATGTGTTAAAACATGTTAGCAACATGCTAAGAAATGTTAGAAACATGTTAGAACATGGTAAGCAAGTGTTACATGTTATTGATGTGTTAAAACATGCTATCCATGGGCAAAAACATTAGAAACATGGTATCAACATATTGAATCATGCTAGCAATATCAATGTGTTAAAACATATTAAACATGTTAGAAACATTTTAACAACATTTTAAAACATATTAGCACTGTCAGTGTGTTAAAACATGCTAAGAAATGTTAGAAACGTTGGTAAAAAGTGTTAAAATCCTTCTGGCAACAAGCGAAAACATGTTAACAATGTGTTAAAACATGATTGTGTTTAATTGAATTGTGTAAGTGACGTGTTTGGACCTTTTTAAAAAGTTGACTTAATGGTGATATATTGATGGCATGTTTTTCATTTTAAAATTTGTAACCAGTATATTAATGAAGGGAACATGTGACGTGCTGCATAGTAGGAATGACGATCACCCCATGTGCCGTCCTCAGCCTGACGTGTGTCCCGCCTCTGTGTCTCCAGATCACCCCGGTGAGGTGTTCGGCCTGGACTCGTGTCCTCCGTCAACCGCAGACGTGTTCCCTCCGCCCTCTTCATCCCCCATCACATCACCTGAGGCTCAGACTCCGCCCACCTCACAGCCGGCTCCGCCTCCTGCGGCCGGCAGCTCGTCACTGACTCCGCCCACCTCATCACTCTCGCCAGAAGTGCCCATCGCACCATCGGCTCCACCCGCTCCACTCGCTCCCTCAGTCGCACCGCTCTTCCTGGCTCAGCCGGGGTCGACCGCGACTAGTGTCTCCGTGACCGCGGAGGTGACACACACAGTGCCTTTGGCTCCTCCCCTTCCTCCTCCTCTTCCTCCTCCTCCTACGATCACCATCGCCCCCACCCTCGGCCTGCAGCCCAGTATCGTCATGTCCGATCAGAACCTGCAGTGGATCCTCAGCAGTGCCGCCAGTGCGCAGCAGAACCCAGAACAACAGGTCCGGCGGTTTAACTAAACTCTACTTTAGCTTTAGCTTTACGTTTTTTTATCTGTGGTTTTGTTGTCGTTTACAAGCAGGATTTTAATCAGTCAACTTTAATGTCATAAGGAAAGCTGCAACAGTTGAAAGTGCATGAAGTGTCCAAAACATGTTAGGGTAGGGACCAAGCGGCAACCTTCCGGTCTCTCTTGAATTCAACACAGAAGTGACTTAAACTGCAGTTCCTCCACTGGCCACTAGAGGCCGGCTGCAGAAGAGACTCAATCCCATAGACCTGCATGTTAAACTGCAGTTCCTCCACTGGCCACTAGAGGCCGGCTGCAGAAGAGTCTCAATCCCATAGACCCGCATGTTAAACTGCAGTTCCTCCACTGGCCACTAGAGGCCGGCTGCAGAAGAGACTCAATCCCATAGACCCACATGTTAAACTGCAGTTCCTCCACTGGCCACTAGAGGCCGGCTGCAGAAGAGACTCAATCCCATAGACCCACATGTTAAACTGCAGTTCCTCCACTGGCCACTAGAGGCCGGCTGCAGAAGAGACTCAATCCCATAGACCCACATGTTAAACAGCAGTTCCTCCACTGGCCACTAGAGGCCGGCTGCAGAAGAGACTCAATCCCATAGACCCGCATGTTAAACTGCAGTTCCTCCACTGGCCACTAGAGGCCGGCTGCAGAAGAGACTCAATCCCATAGACCCGCATGTTAAACTGCAGTTCCTCCACTGGCCACCAGAGACCGGCTGCAGAAGAGACTCAATCCCATAGACCCGCATGTTAAACTGCAGTTCCTCCACTGGCCACTAGAGGCCGGCTGCAGAAGAGACTCAATCCCATAGACCCACATGTTAAACTGCAGTTCCTCCACTGGCCACCAGAGACCGGCTGCAGAAGAGACTCAATCCCATAGACCCGCATGTTAAAATGCCCAACTTTACAGCATAAAATCGTGTTTACAGCCTGGTGCAAAGTGGTTTTGGTCTATATAGCTAATTTTGCACTTTATGACAATTATGAATTTTTTTATAACTCATCCGTTTAAATAAGCCTTAAGCCTGTTTTATGCTTTTGCGTCGAATCAATGGCGTACCCCCGCAGACCCCTCTGCGTCGCCGCGAACCCCTCTCCGACCCCTCCGCCGTAGCTCGACTTGCACCTCCAAAAAATTGTAACTACGCGTCGAGGCGACGCAGACCGCAAGGGCTGTGATTGGTCAGATTATACATCATTTCCGGAGTGTAGCTTTTCCGGTTTCCCCCTCCCACTAATACCGCCATTTTTAAAGTGACCACTGCACTGTTTGTTTCAACGATGGATCAAGTTGAGGAACGTTTGATCGAGGAAGTACGAAAGTACGACTGCACACAAGCTGCAACAACAACTCTCTCTTTCGCTCGCCATTGCCGGAAATGAAAAAGCGATTCTGGCGGTGAAATGCACCGCGATGCAACACAACCGTTTGTCTGCTATCTGTTAGCGTCACGTCTCCTCAGCTAATCCGCCTCTGCACGTTTTCGTTTAACCGGGAGTGACGCTGCCAAGATGGCGACAGTCGGCTCCGCCCACTTTGGGCTTCAAAAATGCTCTTCAGAAACACTACGGGTGACGTCACGCACACTACCATTGTTTACCATACTGTCCATTGTTTTATACAGTCTATGGCTTAGTGTTCCTGGTAGCAACGTTAAAACATGTTAGCAACATGCTTGCAATTAAGATGGAATTAAAAGAGCCCGATTATGCTATTTTTGTTATCATTAATGATGCTAATCTTGCCAGAAATTTGTCTGATTATATTTTAGATATTTTTAGCTTTTCTTACATGTTTTTGAGAGTGTTTTGTGATCTTAGTAATTGTCCAGTTAGTGTTTGAATTATTGCCACAAATTTATTCTTCTCATTTTTTTGGTTGACATTGCTAATGTTTTTATTTTCAGGGTCCAAAAGTAGAGAAAGTCTTTTTTACAACAGCCATACCAGTCGGTGGACATTCAGGTATGATTGAATAATTTGCTATGTTATGTGATGTTTTTGCAGTACTGTTTCTGTTTATTTAACTGAAAGTTAAAATGACACCTGAGTAGGGCTATTTAAATTTGTTATTACGATTCTAGTTTCTGCTTTTCTCGATTAATTAAGCGTAATCGTCTACCATATTGGCCCATTGGCTATTTATTTGTCTTGCATTTGTAACAAGCCCCCAAGAGTTCATGCTCAGGGTTGCCAGATATCAAAGGGTTTAAATCCCCCAATCAGGTTGTTTTTTTTTGTTTTGTTTTAAATAGATGCATTTTCTGCTTAATCTTCCCAACCTTGCAGTAGAGCTGTCACTTTTGTGAAAAAATCCAGTTCGATTTTTGGGACATAAGTGTTCATTGAATCGATTGTAAAATCGATTTTCCATGTCTAAAGACGTTTCCATTTTCAAAACCAAATATAGGCAAATCCACGGACAACTAACCGGCTTTCGGACGAACGTAAAGAGTGCGCTTGAGACGCGCACAAGTCAGCAATATTTCTGATGATTTATTGGCGTGAGGTTTCGTGCACAGTGACAAACAGGAGTGCAACATTCAGGGTTTGAAATTAACACCCGCCAATCCGCCAAACGCGGGTAAAAATGAACTTTGGTGGGAAACGCTGTCAAATCACGAGCCAATTTGGCGTGTTTCTGTTTACTCACTTTTCTGGGGGAGTTCGTGTAGCCAAATCTGCACGGATTTAGCGCAAATATGCAACTCGTGAGTCATCATGATATATTAAATACAGCGTATTGTGCAGAATCTGCGCATTTCTGGCTTACTTGAACACACACGTCACTACGCAACAAACAACGTCGCGCTTGTTCACGTGCATTGAAGTAATAGCGAATATTAAAAAGCATTTGGTTAACAGAAAAGACATTGTTATTTTCCAACATCCTACGAGTTCTGTGTACTGTATTGATCTGTCCACCTAAAACACATTTTTGGGAAATAAAAATAATAAAAAAATGGTTGTTAAAATCGATTCCCCGTTTTCGAAACTTGTGTTGGTTGGTCCAATCGATTGTGCAATCGATTTTCGAACGTAAAGTGACAGCCCTAACTTGCAACCATGTGCACACGCTCTCACTTTCCATTCATTGACACATTAGGATAACGAGCCAGTCCAGTGGATAGAATCTGACTGGCAAGCTGTGTATATTTCAATATCGTCAGCATAGCAGTGATAAAAACAATTACGACGAATAATCTGTCCAAGAGGCAAAATGTAGATAGTGAATTATAACGGACCGAGAACTGAACCCTGGGGAACACCCTGTTTGAGCGATACTGTGGGGGGATTTGTAATTGTCATTGAGATGCAGTACTCCCTATCCTTGAGATATGAAGAGAATCAGGATAATGCCACAACTGAGATGCCCATCTCTGAAAGGCGAGATAGTTTTGGCAGACAGTGTCAAAAGCTGAGCTGAGGTCAAGTAATAAGAGAATGGAGAGATTTCCCAAATCAGGTCATTGACAACCTTTACTAGAGCAGTTTCAGTGCTCTGATGTTAACGAAACTAGGGCTGTGCGATTAATCATAATCAATTTTGATTTTGACTTCCAATGATTATGAAAACAAGATAATCGAGGTAAAGCGGTTATTGTTCCGCTGCCGCACTCTGTCCAGCGCCTTTCCTTCACAGCTGTGCGCTTTCCATTCCTCCCTAAACGCCCCAAACTTAAAGGTGCTGTATGTAAGTTTTTTACTGTACTAAAGCATTAAAACACCATAATATGTTTGCAGATATTTAGGAAACATGCTGAGTTTACATATTTGTTTCTCTAAAAAACAATGCTACAGCCAGTTATTTTACTTTGAAATGTGCGTTCTGTGTCGGATTGTCTGTTTTGTCTGTGATACGGCACGTTGCCAATTTACCCAATAGTATTTCGCCACCACAGGTTGCCAGTTGGCGGAAAACACAGCATATTGAAGCCAGCGAACAAACTGGGTCAGAGATTCAGATTCAGCAGATTTAACCTGACCTAAAAAGCCTTGGTATCTAAAATAAACAACGATCTCCGATATTTTTAATTTGGACTGCAGTACCCATTTCAACCGCTAGTTGTCAATCTCACATACTGCACCTTTAACATCACCCTAATAAGTGAGTGTTGTAAAATGCAGTCTGCTGATGCTAAACTGCTGGACGTGTTTGATTTTAAACTGTTATTAAAAGCACATTAAGGTCGCAAACAGGACGCTGTCCCCCTGGTGGCTTTCTGTGTGCGCGCTCCAAGTCGTAGCCGTACGTGGATACGCAAAAGGAGACACTGCTAAATGCACACACACACACAAAATAGAGTATTCATGTAAACACACAGGGGGTTTTGACTTAAGTAAACGTACACAGTTGAGAAAGAAAACGCGTGTAACGGTATATTAGATCCGTGCAGCTCTTAAAGTGACAGCAGCCTAATATATGCTGTAGTCTGTCATTAATGATAATCAAATGACAAAATAAATCTTTAATTCATCTATATTTAATGTGTACAGTAAGACTATGCAGCGTTATATGGAGTTATTTTTCATTTTATATGTATATGCAAAAAACTTTCCCCTAGGCTATTATTTATCTGAATATCTCTGTTAGTATATCTTTATTAAAAACTTAAAACACTGTTTAATGTGTATTTTCGTTCTGTTGTATTTATTTGTCCATTTTACGTTTTTTCCACACCCTTTTGATTGACAGATATAATCGTCCCTGATCATAGGCTGTTTTTAATCAATCTGCTGATGGCCGATAGTGAAAATAATAACTTTAATCGGCCGATACCGATTATAGGCCAATACATCGATAAATCTCATGGTCATCATGGTTATCATCAACAACAGAATGTAATACGGATTGTCACAGCTGGTTGTGTTTGTGTTTATTTGTTTGGTTATTTCTGAGATTTTGATGAGTGAGATTGGCCTGTTTTGTTATTTCCGGAGTATCTGAAGCTTGTGTAAAGGCTCCGCCCTCTTCTGAACGGAGGCGGGGCAACAACTCATTTGCATTTAAAGGGACACACACAAAAACGGCGCTTTTAATAAAAATATTAAATAATAATATTAAGCTATAATAAATTATCTGGGGGGGGGATTTTGAGCTGAAATTACACAGTCACATTCTGGGGACACCAGAGATATATTACAACTTGTGAAAAAGGCAAAAAAAACCTTTAAATTATTTTACCTCCAGGGTAATGTGGATTATCACAGCTGGTTGTGTTTGTGTTTCAGGGAATGCAGTGCAGCAGATCGGCCTGAGCCTGCCGGTGATCATCATAAAGCAGGAGGAGTCCTGCCAGTGTCAGTGTGCCTGCAGAGACTCGGCTAAAGACAAGAGCACTGTCTCCTCAGTGGAGAAGACCAAGACCACATCACCTCCTCCTGCTCCTCCATCTCTCCCTGAGGATCCTCCATCAGAGCCGATCCCCGATCCGGTGACCCCTGACCCCCCCACCGACGGCCTGGATCTGCTCAGCCCGGAGACCACGGCCAACATCGAGGCCCTGCTGGACCAGTTCCCCAGCGGCGCCCCCTAGAGGTTCATCTGTACCGTGTACAGATGCGTATCTCACACACACCATCCAAACCAGTGGTTTATGGTGCACTTTTAAGGCAGGCAGAGCAGTTTAGGCCCCCAGGCAGAGCAGTGTAGCTTCTCATAATGCTTTGAGTTGTGGCTGCACGATTAATCGCAATTTACATGAAATCACACTTGAACCGATTTGGCTTATCGCGATTATGAAATCGCGACGGCTGTGATTATTTGTTATGCGCAGCTTGTCAGTGACGTACGGCTCAGTAAACGCTGCTCCGTCTGAAAGCACTGCGAGTTTGAGGTCACTTAAAACGTGCATTTGTCAAACATCTTTCCAAACTCCAAAAAGTCCAAAAGCATTTTTTCCCCCAAAATTTTTTTTAGGGACAGTTGAGCTCATCCTCAAAAAGGCAGTCGTGTGTTTATTAGTTATGTTTAATCAATCAAAGCGTTTCAATCTTCTGTTTATTCAGATACAGAGATACTATGAGGCCCATAGAGATTTCCTGGAATGATGTGCTTTATCATACTTCTGCAGGGGATATTTGACGTGTGTGTGTGTGTGTGTGTGTGTGTGTGTGTGTGTGTGTGTGTGTGTGTGTGTGTGTGTGTGTGTGTGTGTGTGTGTGTGTGTGTGTGTGTGTGTTTGCATTAAATAATCGCAGCTTTTGCCTAAATCGCTTGCGGTTTCATTGATTAATCGTGCAGCCCAAGCTCTGAGTCTCATTAGCGTTTAACCTCGCTGAATTATTCACATTTGACATTTGCTTATAGAGATTCACCGTACAAAACAAGAGGCATACATGCTGTACTTAAGTTTAAACTTGAAATCCACTAGATCGATCATGGGATATATATAAATATGAGACTTCAACAGTAAGGCCTTCATCATGGTTTGAAGTCATCTACGTAAAGTCCTGCACATTGAATTATTGAAGTATTTTATGATGTGTAATTTATTGGAAAGGCTGCAGTGGTCATGATAATGTGATTTTTGAGATGTTTTACTTTACGGTTTGTCAGTCTGGATGAACTGCGATGAATATTTACCTGCCTTTTTAAATGTAATTTAGAGGTTTGTTTTGGCTGCCTATAACTTAGTATTTAATTTTATATATGTTAATTTATTAAAATACTCAATTGTTGGATTAATGTAGCTCTTTTTCCCACATTTTCAATCAGATTTTGCTCCCCTAACTGTGGGAGCAAGATACTTTAAGTGGATCTCACGAAACCTGTCTAGAAATTCTTTGGATCATATTTCCCATAATCAAAAGAAAGAAATGAAATGTTGTTGTTGTTTTTTTTTGCATAAAGAAATGAACCCAATTTTAGAACCACTTTGAATATTTTGGCTATTAATGACCATTCCATCCATGATCCTCATCATGTTAATGTAAAAAAATGTCACGTAAACATTTTTCTTTAATTTAAACTAAATTAAATTTAGACTAATTTCACTTTTCTTTTTTTTTATGCAAAAAATGTCCTCTTGATTTTTGGCTGAAATATGAATTGAACTCTGTGACGGAATCAAACACTGTCATCTTCCCTTTGTGACGGGCATGTGCTTGGGTTTCCTTTCTTTTCTCTCATTGGTTGTTACAGATCGCAGAGTTTTCTGCGTCTCGTTGCACTTTCCTTTCGTGAAAAACCCACGAGTCTCTGTTGTGACCCGCTCAGGGATTCAGAAGAACAAGCAGCAGTATATATAAATACTGTATATAGTGTGTGTGTGTGTGTGTGTGAGTGAGTGAGTGAGTGAGTGAGTGAGTGAGTGAGTGAGTGAGTGAGTGAGTGAGTGAGTGAGTGAGTGAGTGAGTGAGTGAGTGTGTGTGTGAGTGTGAGAGGGAGTGTGTGTGTGTGTGTGTGTGTGTGTGTGTGTGTAAAAGTGAGTGAGTGTGAGTGTGCGTGTGTCAGAGTGAGTGTGAGAGAGTGAGAGAGAGTGAGTGTGTGTGTGTGTGAGTGAGTGTGTGAGAGTGAGTGTGAGAGAGTGTGAGTGAGTGAGTGAGTGTGAGAGAGTGAGTGTGAGAGAGTGAGTGTGAGAGAGTGAGTGCGAGAGAGTGAGTGCGAGAGAGTGAGTGCGAGAGAGAGAGTGAGTGCGAGAGAGTGAGTGCGAGAGAGTGAGTGCGAGAGAGTGAGTGCGAGAGAGTGAGTGCGAGAGAGTGAGTGCGAGAGAGTGAGTGCGAGAGAGTGAGTGCGAGAGAGTGAGTGCGAGTGAGTGAGTGAGTGCGAGTGAGTGAGTGAGTGCGAGTGAGTGAGTGCGAGTGAGTGAGTGCGAGTGAGTGAGTGCGAGAGAGAGAGTGAGTCGAGAGAGAGAGTGAGTGCGAGTGAGTGAGTGCGAGAGAGTGAGTGCGATTGAGTGAGTGCGAGTGAGTGAGTGCGAGAGAGTGAGTGAGTGCGAGAAAGTGAGTGCGAGAGAGTGAGTGAGTGCGAGAGAGTGAGTGAGTGCGAGAGAGTGAGTGAGTGAGTGAGTGTGAGTGAGTGTGAGTGTGAGTGAGTGTGAGTGAGTGTGAGTGAGAGAGAGTGAGTGTGTGAGTGAGTTAGAGAGAGAGGGAGTGTGAGAGAGTGTGAGAGTGCGAGAGAGTGAGTGAGTGCGAGAGAGTGAGTGAGTGCGAGAGAGTGAGTGAGTGCGAGAGAGTGAGTGAGTGCGAGAGAGTGAGTGAGTGCGAGAGAGTGAGTGAGTGCGAGAGAGTGAGTGAGTGCGAGAGAGTGAGTGAGTGCGAGTGAGTGAGTGCGAGTGAGTGAGTGCGAGTGAGTGAGTGCGAGTGAGTGAGTGCGAGAGAGAGAGTGAGTCGAGAGAGAGAGTGAGTGCGAGTGAGTGAGTGCGAGAGAGTGAGTGCGATTGAGTGAGTGCGAGTGAGTGAGTGCGAGAGAGTGAGTGAGTGCGAGAAAGTGAGTGCGAGAGAGTGAGTGAGTGCGAGAGAGTGAGTGAGTGCGAGAGAGTGAGTGAGTGCGAGAGAGTGAGTGAGTGAGTGAGTGTGAGTGTGAGTGAGTGTGAGTGAGAGAGAGTGAGTGTGTGAGTGAGTTAGAGAGAGAGGGAGTGTGAGAGAGTGTGAGAGTGCGAGAGAGTGAGTGAGTGCGAGAGAGTGAGTGAGTGCGAGAGAGTGAGTGAGTGCGAGAGAGTGAGTGAGTGCGAGAGAGTGAGTGAGTGCGAGAGAGTGAGTGAGTGCGAGAGAGTGAGTGCGAGAGTGAGTGCGAGTGAGTGAGTGCGAGTGAGAGAGTGAGTGAGTGTGAGAGAGTGAGAGAGTGAGAGAGAGTGAGTGAGTGCGAGTGAGTGAGTGCGAGTGAGTGAGTGCGAGTGAGTGAGTGCGAGAGAGTGAGTGCGAGTGAGTGAGTGTGAGAGAGTGCGTGAGTGTGAGAGAGTGAGTGAGTGTGAGAGAGTGAGTGTGAGTGAGAGAGTGAGTGTGAGTGAGAGAGAGTGAGTGTGAGTGAGAGAGTGAGTGTGTGAGTGAGTGAGAGAGAGAGGGAGTGTGAGAGAGTGTGAGAGAGTGTGAGAGAGTGTGAGAGAGTGTGAGAGAGTGTGAGAGAGTGTGAGAGAGTGAGAGAGAGTGAGTGTGAGTGAGTGTGAGAGAGTGAGTGTGAGTGTGAGTGAGTGTGTGTTGCACTACCCCTCTCTTATAAACCACTGCTGTAAAGACTCTAGCTGACCGTAATGTACATATATAGTAGATTTGAAATGATAAATGTTTAAGCCATTAGATTGTATTTGTATTTTTGTACAGAAGCGTGTGTGAGATGAGCGGCGAGCCTCTGCACTGCCTTCACTGTCAGCTGTGTACAGTGTAGTTCTCCACAGACCCTGTTATTCGAGAACTGCCTTACAACTCCAGCTCGTTCTTTCATTCCTCGGCGTTTCAGATCCCGACGGAGAACCACTGAGAAACACTGAGCCTTTTCCTGTCCAGTGCCAAATAAAAGCGTGAAGTCGTCGTTACGCTGGAGTCTGTGCGTCGCTCCCTCAGTGTTGATCCGCTTTTGTTTATCCACTACATTTTCTTTTTATCCATGAACTGTGCAAACTTATTACTGGAACATTATAGTTTGAACAACAGTTCTTTCCCTAATGAACGGCACTTATCCAGCCGATAAACCGTACCTTAATAATAATTAAAATGCACATGCTTTCTGACCTTATTGTTTGTTGACATTTCATATAGGACTAGTTACTTTACAGGATGAAAGATTAGTTTTGACTGAAGCCAATTTTTATTCATCAACTAACAAAAACAACTATGCAATGTGTCAGAGCATCAAACCACTCCATCTGTACATGTTCACACGCACAGTATCACGTGTCAGCATTCATATTTAGCTTATGCAAGTCATCAGAGTAAAACTGTGTCTTGTTGCAATGAATATTTCACATTTAAAAGCCTTTTTTTTCTTAACCCATCAAAATGTGTTGTGTACAGTTATGTTTGATGTGACTTAATCTGTTGTTTTGTATCTGGGCATTGCAATGTTTATATATACATATATATATATATATTCCTGTTGAGAACTTTTGCTGCTTTATGTAATTTTTTTGACACTCACGTGACATAAAAATCATGCATTTGTTTTAATGTTGGAAAAATAGTGGTGAAAAACTACTTGCTTGACCACCTTTTTTCCATGTTTTTCTGAATCATTCCACCTTCGTCAGGTGCCATCATCATCATTACGCTTTCATTCACACGTGGGTCTTTTGAAGGCATTAACTTATGATTTGGTCCTTCAGTGCAACAAAAATAGCTTATTAAACAGTTGTTCATAGAAGATATTTATTCAGAAATTCTGATCTTCTGGTCCGGCATGTTAGTCGAGTCACAAATGCTTCCATAATGACTGCTTTTGATACCCAGAGTGTGAGGAAACTGTAAAGATCTGTATTTTTAAAGAAATGTATAATGTGAAATTTTTCTCATATGCTTGTTTTGTATAAAGTATTATGGCAAAGTAATAACTTTTTGAATCAAAAAGCAATACAATACCAGTCAAACCCTTTGTGATCTGTGACATTATTTCTGATTTCAGAAAGAAATCGTTCCATCCCCAACACTTTCACATCAAGATTTTATTTATAAACACACACATACATATTACAAATCATAATCTGCTCAGTTATCTGGTCCTGGATATGAGGTGTTCTCAAGGCCTTTTTCCTAACAAAATAAAAACTTGAATGAGTAGAGTTGAAAAAGCTTTTTAAAACCAACTCTATAAAACAATTTTAAAACCTACAGCAACTATTTTCTGGATTTCCAGCAGGTCGTTCATGATCATGTTGCAGAGCCAGATCTGTTCCTTTCTGTCAGAGATTTTGGCATCAAGAGCCTCCAGATTTCTCTCAGAAGGACACTGGTTAAAAAAAAAAAAGGAATTATACATGTGGTTTTCTAACGTAAATGCAAAAACATGCAATTTACCTGATGTGTGGGTAGATCTTTTTCCTGGGCATTTGTGCCTTCAGGTTTTCCTGAAGCGGGACATTCATTAGAAATATATTAACCTATGAAATGGTTCTTCAAATGTATGAAAATATCTTACCTGCAATTGATGCCATTTTTAGTTTTGGTTGTACATCCAGATGCAGTCGGTCTTAATTATATAAATGATTCATTAGTCGTAATTAATTACATCAGAAAGTTAATTATATTTATTGGTCTTAATAGGATGCACCTGGAGTGTTTACACTGAATTAGTTGTTCTTGCAAGACTAAATCACCACAGTGGAGTTATCTAAATACATAAGTCATTTAAAGCCCCCCTGTGGTGAAAATCGATTGTTTGTTTGTTTATGTTTATGTGGGGATTTGAATATGCTTTGAGGCAAACAATGTGCAAATTCATAAGTCAACACCATTGCTGAGTATTTTCTTCTTAAACTGCTTGTGTCTCAGCCTCAGAAACACCCGTTTCCTGCATCACAAACATGTGACCAATCCCGTCACGTGTGGGCGGGGCTTGATGTTAGAAGGAAGATGTCTGATGGTGAGCGGGAACATGGTTGGTTTGTGTAACATTGGCAAGTAAGCTCACTTAAGGACTTAATTAGTAAGATTTTACCAGAAGAGGTTTTTGTCATTTGTATTACATGATAATGTGAAAAATCGTGTATAATATTAATTGCTTGTTTGTTTTTTAGTTTGTTTGGGTTTTATTTTTATCGTATATTATGTAACTTTTGTGATTCAGTTTTTGCCATGAAGATTGGCGCAGATGCTGACATGGCATTAAATAAAACTATACTGATATTGTACAACCATACACTATAAAACAAGTGTAATATTAGCAACGCGCTCATCAATGTCGAGAAGATTAAAGAAGGCGGGGCTTCAGAGTGACGATATCACTAGGCTTGTTTGAGATGCGCCTTGCCTCGCCTGAAATGTAGTCGAGAGTAGCGGCTGCAGTGAGAGGAGGAGTGAAGAAAGCGCAGGCAAGCCGGACAGATCGCTCTTCTCCAGTGGATCTGACACCTGGGAGATCAGAGGCGGATATCGCGGGATTCACGGGATTCACGCTCGTGCACGGTGTTGCTAATAAACTGGATGTAATTTAAGTTTTGTTGCTTGAATATGAAAATAATTATAATGAACAAGACACCCAAAGTACTTATTTAATTCCATTTTAAATAGGCCTACATTTTTATGAATCATTTTTTCTTTAATACAGATATGTGTTTTTTTTTTTTTTTTAAATACATCACATAGATCGCACTGTCAGAGAGTTTGGGGATATCCACAAATAATTTATACACATAAAACTTGATATCAGAGTTTTAAAATCAAACATTTTAAAAGAGAACAATACATCATGGTTGTTTAAACCAATGAGCATTAAGCTGTGTCGTCAGCAAGTCGTTTCCCATCATGCTTTTGATCAGCGCAGTCGGTGGAGAGCAACTGCGCGCGACTGCAGAATCCGACACGCGCGGCTTGCGCTCGCGAGAGTTTTTTTGACATACGTCAGCATGACATCAGAGCCATGCGGACCGCTCTCGGACACATTTCTAACCGGCATGCATCTCGCGCTGATCACCGGTGATCGATTCTGCGCAGATTTTGCTCATCTCAAACAAGCCTACTGTCACACAAGCGACGCCATTTTCTTTGACTCGCGATGCGGATCATACGAGGACGGAAAACACCGAGATTCAGTGTTTTTATCTGATTTACGATCATAACTTCATCGTGCGCGCCTCAGATACTTTTTCTTTGACTCTTGGTGCGGAGCAGGCGAGAAGTGGCTTTTTAACGGAAACGCCGAGAGTAAGTATTGCATCTCACTTATATGTATTTTATAACACATTGATGTATGTTGTGCACACCTAAACGAGAAGAAACTTTTTCACAGATTACATTTTCTCTGACACGTAGATTAACCTTTTACTGTCTATGAGATTAACCATGCTCCGTACAGATTGACTTTTACCGCCGATCGCTGAATAAATACTTCCAGGTCATAAATTGCACAAAATATCTGTCTCTTTATTTCTCCCTCTTTCACCCCGATCAAGTCTAGTGAGATTTCAGTAAATTCGCTCTGAAAATGGCCGGTTAGTTAACGTTACTTCAGACTGTCAGTCCAAATCCGACCAGATTTAGATAGTGTGAACGGTTAGAAAACACATGAAATCCGACTTGTACAAATCCGTTTCAAGCTACATGTGGTTTGACATGTCTCAGTCTGAACGATGTGATCAGGTTTTGAGTGGTGTGTGCCTTTCTCACGTCACGTAGGCCTAAAACACAACCGTCAGACGTTGTGATAGGAAACATGTTAAAAGTCGCTGCCGAAACATTCTGAACATGTACATAACATTTAAATAGGACGACATCTCTATCAACCCCTCCACGTGGCGGCGGTAGTTGTGTTTGGCGCGTGCCAATGCAACGTCATTGCCATAGAAACCAATGCGGATTTTTTTTTCTTTTTTTCTTATCACAATAAAAACGTCTGACAAAAAAAGAAAAATATGACATCCTCAAAATGTACAATATAACCTTATTATATTATAAACTAAGAGTCACACCTCCTTCGAATCATCTGAAAAGACAGTTTCGATACTGTTCACATGACAGGGGAGAACAAACTAGATTGAAAAAACTCAAAACAAGAAAAATAAACAAAAACAAAATAATAACATAAACAAACCAAAAAGAGGGACTCAGCTCATCTGAAGTGTTATTAAACGATTATACAGTTTTTTAGCCTGGGCATTCTCAACCTTTATAGACAGTTTTGAAACAGCAAAAGTTCATTTTTAAATGCAGACCATGTGGGGGACGACTTAGAGAATCGACATTTATGTATATAATAATTTGTAGCTAGAATTAGATTATTGACGCAAAATTCATCATTTTATTTTGTAGAATTACACCCATCTGAATATTTTGACATGAAAAGAAATCTGTTTATAGATCTGGAGGACAACACGCTGTGAAGAGATTTCCATAAATTCTGAACCATTTGACATCATAAAACAGGTGTTCAGTTGTTTCAACATTAATGTTGCAGATATGACAATTGTCTACCTCAAACTTGAATCTTTTCTTAACAATCTTATTAGAGGGATATAAATTATTTATTGTTTTAAAATGTACTTCCTTAAATTTAGGAGGAATTGGATATCTTAAGAATTTTGTTCTAATCGAAGATATCTCATATTTGTTATAACCCAGAAAGAAGAGAGTGCTCCTTGTTCTACCCGGGTACAAAACCTTAACCAGAGTTTGCTTAAGGAATTTAGTATTACATTTTGTATCTACCAGGTCTACATAATCGATTTTAATTTTGCGTAGTCTTGGTGATGCAATGTTCATAATATTATTCTTTATTGCTTGAATGTTCTGTGTTACTTTGTTGTAATCCACAATTGAGCAGTTAATATTATATTTAGAATTAAATTCCTCCAGTTCAAGAATATTACCATTTTCATCCAATATATGAACAATTGACCATATTTGCTTTTCCCACCAGTCTTTCAGAAACACAGATTTCCTTCTACACAATATAACTCTGTTGTTCCACAATGGAACATTGTGGGGACTGAACTTATGTTTGAACATCAATTTCCAATGTAACAAAACCTGTTGATGAAAAGTTGAAAGTTTTATTGGCAATTTAGATATTTCAAAGTCACATGTTATTAAAAATGCAATACCTCACTTTAACCAAATCTCTTCGCCGTTCCTCAAAAAAAATTGGAGCCAACATCGTTCTTCCAAATAATGTTAAATCTCTTTGTAGCCAACTGTTTAATGTTTTTCCACATTTATCAATATTATCTTGGATGTTCTTTTTTTCACTTGTATCTGATGATTTGGAAATCCAAATACCTAGATGTCTAATGTCATTTTTGACTGGTATATTATATAGTGAGGATTCAGAGCAGTTATGAATGCTCATCAGTTCACATCTACTCAGATTCAGATATAGGCCCGATGCTAGTGAAAACCGCTCTATTTTACAGCTACTGGTATTTGTTCCTTGTTTTGTAAGAACAGAGTTGTATCGTCAGCGAGCTGACTTATGAGTAACTTGTGGTTGTTTATCTCTAAACCTTTAATATTTGAATTGTTAACTGCAATTGCTAGTAGTTCAGTCACAGCAATGAATAAAAGAGGAGAAATACTACAGCCCTGTCTTATTCCTCGTTCAACCTTAAATCTAGGACATGTACCTTCTGAGAGGGAAACACAGCTATTAATATCCATATCCAACATAATGATCATATCAAGAAACTTATTTCTAGGGCTGTAGTCAACCAAAGAAATCCTTAGTCGACCAAAGTCCTGTCCTGCGCAGCGATCAGTCGACTAAAAAAAAAGAAAAGACGCGATGTTTTGCATTTTGATTGAACATTTATTACACGTTGCAAAAAATGTACAACTGCCAAATAATGAAAAATCCTAACAAAAGCTCTGGTTTATAGAGGCTGTATATTCTTCTGTACTTTCAAAGCTATGGGTTAACTTTTGTCCAGCCGATCTAGGCGTTTTAAAACAAACACACAAACAAAACAAATAGCCTAAAAAACTATCCTAATAATAAGAGGCTCTATAATAGGAAGGCATATAGGTTTATTTTCGTTTTGTTACATTATTTAGGCTATTTTCAAACGCGTCAAGTGTGCAAATAAAACCAAAAACATAAGAAATATGTTTGGCCATATTGGTAAGTTAGCTTTGGGCCGCATAGCTCGCGCGCCACAGTCTTGTCTTTTTTTGTAAAATGCAGCCAGACAAAAGATTTAGATTTCTTGGACATATTGTCGACTTAAGCCAAAACAAGTAGCGCTCTAATGGTGTGTTCACACCGGGCGCGAATAGAGCGTCTATCGCGTCTAGTTAGACGCTTGAACATTTTGAACCCATTCCCGCGTCCGCGTCACTCACGAATAAAAAAACACCACAATTTCTTTCTGGCATACGTTTCCGTCATGTCTGAAATAAAAGATATTGCTGCTCTGTACTTGTTGTGGAAGTCCCAAATACGGAGGAAAGCCCAACGCCGACGTGTCTGTGTTCACAGCGCCATCCAGAGGCGCATCACCTCTTCTCCAGGAACTGCGCTGGATGACAGCCGCTCCAGCGCTATCGACAACAGTCATAGACCGGTCGTATCAATTAGCTCTTCGTTGATTGGCTGGCGCAACAAAGCGTCATGCGAATCTTCCGCTCGAGTTCAAATTTTTCAACTTGCGCGGAAGACGTTCGCGGCAAACGCGTCGCCCAATTCGCGTCATTCGCGCCGTCGCGACTGATGCGTCTATTCGCGTCTTTGCGTTGACTTTGTATGTAATCTACTCGCGCAAATAATTAAATTCGCGTTCGGCGTGAACACACCATAACTGAATGAATACAGCAAAACGACCTCTATTCCTCACTGAGCGCGACGCAGCAGTGCCGCCACAGGGGCGGCTCCCGGTGTTCTGGTGCGCTAAACTGTGGCGCTGTTACTAAATAGCCTAAATTAAAGCATTTAAAGTTGGGGATAAAAGATAGGCTAATTAAATTTAGAATACAGTAATATATAACTGATTATAAAGGAATAAATATCAAGGAGTAAATCAATGAAAATTTCTTTCTATTGAAGAAAAAAAATGCAACTGGTCGACCAATGAGAATGTCAGTCGACCAAGACGGCATCGACCGATTACTCGACTAAACGACTAAAGTTGACAGCCCTACTTATTTCCAAAGCCAAAGTGTCTCAGTGTGTTAACAAAAAATAAGTGTTCCACTGAATCGAATGCTTTCTGGAAATCCAAAAAACAGATAAAACCATCTTCCTTAATTAAATAATTATAATCAATAAGATCCAGGACCAGGCGGATGTTATTATGGATGGATCTTCCTTTAAGAAAACCAGATTGTGTTGGGCTGATTAATTTAGATATACCCGTCTTTAATCTTGCTGCTAAAACTGTTGTTAGAATCTTGTAGTCTGTATTCAACAGTGTAATAGGTCTTAGATTGCTTAATTTTTTTTTTTTATCTTTTCCAGGTTTTGGAATCAATTTTATTATTCCTTGTTTCACGGTTTGCATCAGTTCTTTTTGATTAATACATTCCTTTATAGCCTGAAACAATAGGTGTTTTAAGTCTTCCCAAAAGTCTTTATAAAAGTTAGAAGTAATACCATCTGGACCTGGCGAACAATCAGATGCCTTTTTTTTATAGCATAATCAAATTCTACAATTCTTAGCTCCTCATCACAAACTTCTTTAAAATTTTCATCAATAACAGGAATCAAGTTGTTAATTTTATCAAAAAAAGATGAGGCATCTTGTTCTGAGTAGGAAGATTTATAAAGATTCCTATAAAAACTGAAAACTTCTTTTTCAATGCGTTTGGGTTCTGTACATTCTTCTCCATCAACTATAAGACTACAAATTGAAATATAGCTGCGAGCAGCGATTGCGGGCCCAAGCCGGTGGCACCGCCGCCCCGGGACTTTACCGAAAGGCACCGGGGTGGCGGTGCCGCCAGCTTTGGCCCTTCATCGCTATGAAGTGTGCCAATTGGGACAGGGCCTATGATCGTGAACCACAATAGCCACATATATGAGATCATTTAAATTTAGAATAATTTTTAGGTCAATATGTTTTGCAGCACTTAAATGTGTAAATCCAGAAGCCCAGTATTTATCTGGAGGTCTTTGTCCTTTGCCTGTCAACCTGGTTTGTCTCTGCCTTTTCTGTTCTGCCCTGTTTGCCATTGTTCTCCCTGCCTGTCTTGACCATTCTTAATAAAAAGCTGCAAATGGATTCCCCTGGCCTGACCCTGCCTCGATACAACACACATGCTGCATCTGCTCGCTATCTGCCGAACGGCTCTGGTAGATCCGCTTCAGCACTGATGATGTTGTAGGAATAGTGCGCTCTGATTGGTCTGGATTATTAGGGAATTTTTATTTTATACAGAAATAAATTATTTATAATTCAGATGATATATATATATATATATATATATATATAAAGACAGAGAATATTACTTGCCTTACCTGATTAGAACAATTAAAAAAATAAAATAAAATAACTAGGGAAACCGAGATAATTATTCTGATTTGATGATACACTCAAAATATTAAACAAGCAATCCTTTAAATTTAATGATATTCAGAACAGAACAAGAATTTTAAAAAACTATAAACAAGAAGTAACCGAAATAATGTAAAGTGAAAGTAAGTGGTGTTGGGCTCACGTAACTCTCTCATTAGGATCAAACTGTTTCAACATTTGCGATGTATTTGGATGCTAAACTATTCTTTATTATAGGCTTTGTACTTCACTCACGTTCCAATATGTGTGTGAGAGAGAGAGAGGGAGAGAGGGAGATAGAGAGAGAGAGAGAGGCGCGCGGGCGCGATCGAACTGTGTGTGTGTGTACTTGTATTTCTTACTATGTGGGGCCCAGTGACCAGGAGCACACCAACGGTATGGGGTCCAACAACCTTGTGGGGCCCGAAATGGTGGGCCCCACACCGATTTCAATGTAAACTGCCTCAGAAGCCTCTGCTGATGTGCCTCGTGCTTTTTTTTCACTTTCCCCACAAGGTGATGATAACTGGTTTTATGTGTGTATGCTCTCTATCGCCCCTGTAGCTGGGAACGTGGTATTGCAGCAGATACACACTCCCGTAAGTGTGTGTGGCTTTAGCCAATGAGAAAGGCCTAGGGGGAGGGAGGAGCCGTGTAGTTTTATTGGATGCGCCCATGCAGCACGCAAATTGGTACTTGGGTTTAATCTTCAATTCCTCGTGTTTTGACTTGTTTTCAACTGAAGAAACACTTCATGTAAGCTAATCAACAGGATTCTGTAATCCTATAGTATTTACCTATACATCTGATATAGTTGTATGTGTATTTCTAGTCGTGTGAAAAGAATGATGCTTAATGAAGTAAGGTTTTAAACAGATGGCTAACATTAGCAGCTAAAGGTTCATGGATACGGTCAAGGGCGGCATTTTAAACCGGAAGTTTCGCGCGCTTCGACTCTGAACACGCGGAAAACACTCTTCATGTGAGAAACAGGTAAGTTAGGTTAATTTATTTGACTTTGTACATGATATTATTTTCAATTCTTACTCAATTTCGTAGCGCTCCTTAATGATAGTTAATGATCTAGCGTCTATCTGTTTTAAAAAGATAGCTGATAATGTTATGAGCTGGTCGTGCAATCGGAACAGTCGGATATAATGGGCGGGATTTATGGTAATTGAGAATGAACTTGCTCTCCCATCCCATTTACGACTGATTTGAATTCATTAACACACACACACACATTTCACTGTCACATCTGACGTTTACGAAGTATTTGTGAATCAGGAGAAGAGTTTTCGGGAAGGTCTCTTTACGCGCGAATCACTCTCATATTAACTCGTATATTTACAAATGTTTCATGAATGAGACCCATTCATCTTAAATGAATGTGAACAATAGGTAGAAAATCGGATGGATGTCACGTCATTCCTTATATTGGATCCGTGCATTCAGTCTTAAAGGGAAAGCAGCCTAATACACAGGTCTGCTCTCTGTCACTGTAATCAAACAACAAAAGCCAAATAGAGAATCACTCACTGCTCGTCACCCAATAGCCTTTGCTTTGTATTTAATTAATAGTGAAAAATATGCAATTTTATTTTCGATGACCATTCAATTTCTGTAGTATATCTTACTTGAAATGCTTTAATCTGGTCTCCTATATACTTCTATAGACCTTTACGCTGCTATAGTTAACTTAAAGCCCAAAATGTCTATTGTTCCTTCATATACAGTCGTGCTCAGAATTAATGGTACCCCTGGTAAATATGATGAAAAATGGCTGTAAAAAATAAATCTGCATCATTTATCCTTTTGATCTTCCATTCAAAATATTGGCAAAAATCTAAACTTTCATTGAAGTAAAAGAATAGAAAGTGGAGGGGAAATTACATTATGAAATAAATGTTTATCTCCAAAACACGTTGGCCACAATTATTGGTACCCTTTTATTAAATACTTTTTGCAATCTCCTTTTGCCAAGATAACAGCTCTGAGTTTTATCCTATGATGCCTGATGAGTTCGGAGAACACCTGACAAGAGATCAGAGACCATTCCTACAGAATCTCTCCAGATCCTTCAGATTCCCAGATCCATGTTGGTGCTTCTTCTCTTCAGTTCACTCCACTCATCAGGTCTGGGACGGTCATGCCAGAAGCTTCATTTTGTGCTACTTAACACATTTTTGTGTTGATTTTGATGTTTGTTTTGGATCGTTGTCCTGATGGAAGATCCAACCACGGCCCATTATACGATTTCTAGCAGAGGCTGTCAGGTTTAGATTTTTTATCTGTTGGTATTTGATAGAATCCACGATGCCATGCATGTATCTGAACAAGAAGTCCAGGACCTCCAGCAGAAAAATATGACCACAACATTAAAGATGGTATATTAAATTGTACACATGGGGTACTTTTTATCCTTGTGTGCACCAAACCCATCTTGCATGTTTGCTGCCAAAAAGCTATTTTTTAGTTTCATCTGACCACAGAACCCTGTGCTGTTTGAAGGTCCAGTCATGTCTGACAACTGAATTTGCTGGGGTTTGTTTTTGGATGAGCAAGGAGGATTTTTCTTGAAAACCTCCCAAACAACATGTGGTGATGTAGGGGTTGTTTAATTTTTTTTAATAGGCTTTCTGAACCCAAGACTCAACTAATCTCTGCAATTCTCCATCTGTGATCTTTGGAGAGTCTTTGGCCACTCAAACTTTCATCCTCACCATGCATTAAGAGAATATAGACACACGTCCACTTCCTGGCAGATTTGTAACATCTTTAGTTGATTGGAAGTGCTTAATTATTGCCCTGATGGTCAAAATGGGGATTTTCAATGCTTTAGCTATTTTCTTACAGCCACTTTCTATTTTGTGATGCTCAACAATCTTTTGATGCACATCAGAACTATATTCTTTGGTTTTACTCATTGTAATGGATGATTAAGGGAATTTGGCCTTTGTGTTTCCTCATATTTAAACTCTTGTAAAACAAGAAGTCATGGCTGGACAATTTCATGTTCCTAGTCACCCTGGTGAGCAAAAAAAAGGTAAATATGAATGGGAATATACTTCAGAGATATTTTACTGGTAAACAATTCTAGGGGTACCAATAATTGTGGCCAACTTGTCTTGGAGAAAAACATTTATTTCATAATGTGATTTCCCCTCCACTGTCAATTATTTTACTTCAATGAAAGGTTCGATTTTTGCCAATTTTTTGAATGAAATATCAAAAGGATAAATGATGCAGAATTATTTTTTGCAGCCATTTTTCATCATATTTACCAGGGGTACCATTAATTCTGAGCACGACTGTATCTCTGCTGAGCAGGGTGATACTGCGTGTTTGCATAGAAGTCAAAGTGATGTGCAGGTCTTAAATGTTTTGGAAATGTCTTAAAATTGTATTAAGTATTATATTGGAGGTGTTGATACCTGCAAATACCCTGATTATAAAGCTAGTAAGCTTTAGTATAATTTGGATATGGTTATACCACATCTTTATGTGAAGGATTAAGACAACACATTTTTCTTCCAGTTAAATTTAGTTTTTATTGTTTGTCCTCATAGGAAGAGGAGTGTTTACTACCCAGCCTGTGGAAGCTGGAGCTTTTGTTTTGGAGTACAGGGGTGAACTCATTTCAGCAGAAGAATGCCAGGCGAGAGACTACACTGAGTTACAGAGCACATTTCTGTTTGAATTTGAGTGGCAGAAGCGTCACTGGTGGTGAGCATGGAAACATGAATGTTTTGTAGAGATGTTAAATTCTAATGAAGACATGAAACACACATTGAGTAGCTGATGAATGAACAACAGCAGGACTAATCTTTTACAGTTTTTTTCAATCGCTAACAAGCACTTACCCATACTTCAGATACTTTTTCTAAACTCTTAACACAGACTCACACCTACAAAACACAATTGGCCAAATGAATAATTATCTTCTCAAACACATTTTGTTAAATATATACTAACTCTTCATTTCAAAATATAAAATGGTTTCAGTTTTACAGGTATTCACTTGCAAAAAATACAATCCACCATTTTTACACTAAATTTCTTGGTTGGGAACTGTATGTCCACATGTACACACGTTATGATAGAACAAAGTTTTACAGTATTGCTTACAGTGAAAAAAATATCCATGAAAGCAAGAGCGTTCTGAATAAAAAAACAACAGCTAAAAGCCCATATAAAAAGTGTGTGCGTGTGTTAGGGGGAGGGACACACTGCACGGGCCCCTCACTGCGCCCGCCCCTCTCACTGCAGCCCTCTCACTGCGCCCCTCTCACTGCAGCCCTCTCACTGCGCCCCTCTCACTGCAGCCCTCTCACTGCGCCCGCCCCTCTCACTGCGCCCCTCTCACTGCGCCCCTCTCACTGCGCCCGCCCCTCTCACTGCGCCCGCCCCTCTCACTGCGCCCGCCCCTCTCACTGCGCCCGCCCCTCTCACTGCGCCCCTCTCACTGCGCCCCTCTCACTGCGGCCCTCTCACTGCGGCCCTCTCACTGCGCCCCTCTCACTGCGCCCCTCTCACTGCGCCCCTCTCACTGCGCCCCTCTCACTGCGCCCCTCTCACTGCGCCCCTCTCACTGCGCCCCTCTCACTGCAGCCCCTCTCACTGCAGCCCCTCTCACTGCAGCCCTCTCACTGCAGCCCTCTCACTGCAGCCCTCTCACTGCAGCCCTCTCACTGCAGCCCTCTCACTGCAGCCCTCTCACTGCAGCCCTCTCACTGCAGCCCTCTCACTGCAGCCCTCTCACTGCGCCCCTCACTGCGCCCCTCTCACTGCGCCCCTCTCACTGTGCCCCTCTCACTGCGCCCCTCTCACTGCGCCCCTCTGCTCCTGCAGCCCTCTCACTGCGCCCCTCTCACTGCGCCCCTCTCACTGCGCCCCTCTCACTGCGCCCCTCTCACTGCGCCCCTCTCACTGCGCCCCTCTCACTGCGCCCCTCTCACTGCAGCCCTCTCACTGCGCCCCCCTCTCACTGCGCCCCTCTCACTGCGCCCCTCTCACTGCGCCCCTCTCACTGCGCCCCTCTCACTGCGCCCCTCTCACTGCAGCCCTCTCACTGCGCCCCCCTCTCACTGCGCCCCCCTCTCACTGCGCCCCCCTCTCACTGCGCCCCCCTCTCACTGCGCCCCCCTCTCACTGCGCCCCCCTCTCACTGCGGCCCTCTCACTGCGCCCCTCTCACTGCGCCCCTCTCACTGCGCCCCTCTCACTGCGGCCCTCTCACTGCGCCCCTCTCACTGCGCCCCTCTCACTGCGCCCCTCTCACTGCGCCCCTCTCACTGCGCCCCTCTCACTGCGCCCCTCTCACTGCAGCCCCTCTCACTGCAGCCCCTCTCACTGCAGCCCTCTCACTGCAGCCCTCTCACTGCAGCCCTCTCACTGCAGCCCTCTCACTGCAGCCCTCTCACTGCAGCCCTCTCACTGCGCCCCTCACTGCGCCCCTCTCACTGCGCCCCTCTCACTGCGCCCCTCTCACTGCGCCCCTCTCACTGCGCCCCTCTGCTCCTGCAGCCCTCTCACTGCGCCCCTCTCACTGCGCCCCTCTCACTGCGCCCCTCTCACTGCGCCCCTCTCACTGCAGCCCTCTCACTGCGCCCCTCTCACTGCGCCCCCCTCTCACTGCGCCCCCCTCTCACTGCGCCCCCCCTCTCACTGCGCCCCCCTCTCACTGCGCCCCCCCTCTCACTGCAGCCCTCTCACTGCAGCCCTCTCACTGCGCCCCTCTCACTGCGCCCCTCTCACTGCGCCCCCCTCTCACTGCGCCCCCCTCTCACTGCGCGCCCCTCTCACTGCGCCCCCCTCTCACTGCGCCCCCCTCTCACTGCGCCCCCCTCTCACTGCGCCCCCCTCTCACTGCGCCCCCCCTCTCACTGCGCCCCCCTCTCACTGCGCCCCCCTCTCACTGCGCCCCCCTCTCACTGCGCGCCCCTCTCACTGCGCCCCCTCACTGCGCCCCCCTCACTGCGCGCCCCTCTCACTGCGCCCCTCTCACTGCGCCCCTCTCACTGCGCCCCTCTCACTGCGCCCCCCTCTCACTGCGCCCCCCTCTCACTGCGCCCCCCTCTCACTGCGCGCCCCTCTCACTGCGCGCCCCTCTCACTGCGCCCCCCTCTCACTGCGCCCCCCTCTCACTGCGCCCCCCTCTCACTGCGCCCCCCTCTCACTGCGCCCCCCTCTCACTGCGCCCCCCTCTCACTGCGCCCCCCTCTCACTGCGCCCCCCTCTCACTGCGCCCCCCTCTCACTGCGCCCCCCTCTCACTGCGCCCCCCCTCTCACTGCGCCCCCCTCTCACTGCTCTCAAAAGACCGATGCTGTGCTAATTGTGTTAAGCATTTTGAAAATGTTACAACTGGTTGGAAAAATGCTTGTTAGCAACTGAAAAAACCTGAAATCGCACATGGCTGGTCCACCGCAGCAGTTAATTCCAATGATAAGCCTTGAAGTCCCCCTGCTGTCAATCATTTTTGGGGTATTGTAGTTCAACAATTAAAGGGTGGTTTTCTTATTTATTTTAGTATTGATGCATCCAAAGAAGACGGCAGTCTGGGAAGATTGATTAATGACAACCACAAATCTCCAAACTGCACCATTAAAAAAATCGTAGTAAACGACAGGCGGCATTTGTGTATATTTGCTGTGAAGAAAATTGAAATAGGAAGTGAAATCGAATACAACTATGGTGATTCACAATGGCCATGGCGTAAAAAGGTGAGTTGGTTATATTAGCTATACTGATTTTCTTTTCTTTTTTTAAGTGCTGAATAGCAAAACTACATCTGTTTTCTACAATTTGTATTTCATTATAAATCGTATATTAACCTGATTATCTATGCATAGTTATGTGATCTCATATGCATGATCTTTTTCTTAGAACTTTTTGTCTGATTTCCAGGAGCCAAAGCAGCAGACTTCTGTTCTACAGACCAAAACATCCCTAACAGAACACTCTTCCCATGATGACCCCAACAAAGATGCTGTCGTCACACAGGTAAAGGAGTAATGTCGACTGTCATCACAATCTGTTCTAGTCTCGCCCTCATGCTGCATGTCAAGCGCTCACACACACACACACACACACACACACACAGTTTGATCGCTCCCGCCCCGCGCCTCTCTCTCTGTCTCACGCACACACACAGTTTGATCGCTCCCGCGCCTCTCTCTCTGTCTCACGCACACACACAGTTTGATCGCTCCCGCGCCTCTCTCTCTGTCTCACGCACACACACAGTTTGATCGCGCCCGCGCCTCTCTCTCTCCCACACACACACACAGTTCGATCGCGCCCGCTCCCCTCTCTCTCTCTCTCTCTCTCTCTCTAATGTGCTATATTAGATCAATATGTTTTCCTTAAAAATGTTATTCTCTCTCCCACACACGCACACACACACAGTTCGATCGCGCCCGCTCCCCTCTCTCTCTCTCTCTCTCTAATGTGCTATATTAGATCAATATGTTTTCCTTAAAAATGTTATTCTCTCTCACACACACACGCACACACACACACAGTTCGATCGCGCCCGCTCCCCTCTGTCTCTCTGTCTCTCTCTCTCTAATGTGCTATATTAGATCAATATGTTTTCCTTAAATTTTATTCTCTCACGCACACGCACACACACAGTTCGATCGCGCCCGCTCCTCCGTCTCTCTCTCTCTCTAATGTGCTATATTAGATCAATGTTTTCCTTAAAAATTTTATGCACACTACATTTATTCTCATCAGATTTATAAATTATTGTATAAAATAATACTACCATAAAAAAACACATTTGATTTTCTATTTTAATCAATGTAGAATGTGTAACTTAAAAATAAACAGATTAGTGCTCTGTTTGAGGACAAGAAATTAAAACCAATGCAATATGATGAATGTCCAAAAGATGGCACTCACAGACTGTTTTTAAATGAGGTTGGATAAATATTTTTTGCTTTTAAACTGTGGGTGTTGGTGTGTGTGGGTGAGATTTTGGTTGGGGGACAGTTGTAGGTTACAGTTTGAGTTTATAGTTTGACAAAAGCACTTTGTGTTTTATTGTGAGTGTACATAAATATAAGTAAACACTTTGCAGTTTGAATTTACGTCCTCGATGAACAAAATGACGGAGTATGTTTTTATGTGTAACAGTTCAATCGCACCCACACCTCACCCACACACACACACACATACACACACACACACACACACGCACACTCACACACACACATATTGGAACGTGAGTGAAGTACAAAGCCTATAATAAAGAATAGTTTAGCATCCAAATACATCACAAATGTTGAAACAGTTTGATTCTAATGAGAGAGTTACGTGAGCCCAACACCACTTACTTTCACTTTCGCTTTACATTATTTCGGTTACTTCTTGTTTATAGTTTTTTAAAATTCTTGTTCTGTTCTGAATATCATTCAATTTAAAGGATTGCTTGTGTAATATTTTGAGTGTATCATCAAATCAGAATAATTATCTCGGTTTCCCTAGTTATTTATTTTTATTTTTTCATTTTACTAAACAGTTAAGGCAAGTAATATTCTCTGTGTCTTTATATATGTATATCTATCTATCTATCTATCTATCTATCTATCTATCTATATATATGAATTATTTCTGTATAAAACAAAAATTCTCGAATAATCCAGACCAATCAGAGCGCACTATTCCTACAACATCATCAGTGCTGAAGCGGAACTACCAGAGGCGTTCGGCAGATAGCGAGCAGATGCAGCATGTGTGTTGTATCGAGGCAGGGTCAGGCCAGGGGAATCCATTTGCAGCTTTTTATTAAGAATGGTCAAGACAGGCAGGGAGAACAATGGCAAACAGGGCAGAACAGAAAAGGCAGAGACAAACCAGGTTGACAGGCAAAGGACAAAGACCTCCAGATAAATACTGGGCTTCTGGATTTACACATTTAAGTGCTGCAAAACATATTGACCTAAAATTATTCTAAATTTAAATGATCTCATATATGTGGCTATTGTGGTTCACGATCATAGGCCCTGTCCCCAATTGGCACACTTCATATGAATTTTCGGTCTTGTGTACTTATTTCAAGTGTCTGTTAAATCCATGAGACCATAGGCTGTCTCATTTTTCAATTTGGGTTTCAGAAGGTTGCTCACGCATACTTTGTGGTTTATATGTGCCCTGGATACGCACTTTTGCAGAGGCCACACTGATGCGAGCTCTACAGCACACTTCTTTTCAACAGTCAAAGCGGGGTTACGTTTTTGCACGTCGTGCACAATAACCCTAAAGGCACCGGGGCGGCGGTGCCACCGGCTTGGGCCCGCAATCGCTGCTCGCAGCTATATTTATTATTATTATTCTAATTATTCTAATGAATTTATGACTAAAAACGGACACATAAAGTGTGTTATAACTTAGATAATTTTACCTACAGTTACGAAACTTGACGTATATATTGTTCACATCAAGCCGAACAACTTTCTAATTTATTGTCATGAGCTCCGAGCAACAGAAAGTCAGATATTGTGGCTTGAATGTGGATTCTGAGAATTTTCTCTCCCTCTCTCTGACAGAGAGAACGCACCCTGCCATTCTGTGTGTGTGTGTCTGTGTGAGGAGGGGAGGGGGGGGTATCTTCGGGTGATAGTTTAAACACAAATTCATACATAGGGCCATACTGCCCTCTTGTGTCCAAAATTGTATTTATACGCACTTTTATTCATGTATTACATGTATTACGCACACACACACACACACACAGTTCGATCGCGCCCGCGCCTCTCTCTTTCTCTCTCTCATACACACACATACACACACACACATACTTGTTTTCCTACCATAAGGGGGTCCAACGTTTTTTGCCAAATTTAAAAAAGACTTATAAAAAAATTAAGCAATATAACAAAAATTTCCTAATAAGAAATATCACTTCAATATAACAAAATTGTTTGCACATGTGTTTTTGTGTCACTTGTGGGGCCTGGATTAACATTTAGGAGTTGTGGGGTCCGCTTTCATAGATACAAACACATTTCTAATCTTTATATCTTAGCAGGGACCAAAGTCACTATCTGTAAAACATCAACTATTTCCATTATTTGCCCTTGACTACCATATAAACTTTTGTAGATTATAATGTATATCCTCTAAATTAATCTGCACACGTCTATATTAGCGTAGCCATTAACATGGCATAAAAAGCCAATCCAGAGACTTTTCTAAATCAATAAGCCCTCAAATTTTGAATTTTGGTCATTGAATGAACTGTGCGGTTTTGCTCAAGGGGATCTTGTTTCTCCCATGGTTATTTTTCCTCTATTTCTAATGAAGTTGTGTTCCTAGCCAGTGTTGTTCACTGCAGCTTAAAGATAATATGCTCCTTTAAATTGAGGACTTCACATGAAAACTCCCTATTCATCTGATGAATAAAGATTAAGACCCTGTGGAATTATAGCACTAATACGGTGAGTAATATTTTAAACAAAAAACTGAATTAAAAAACAACTTTAAAACATGATTTGTCCTCAATGAACATATATTTGGTATTACACAATGTTTTTATCAAAAAGATGTTAGACAACATTTTAATAAAATTGACAAATATTACAATCCAACAGTCTATTTTTGTTGCTATAAAACACTTTAGACAATTGACTGGATCTAATCTGTAATAGTATAAAACAAAGAACTTTAAAGGGTTAGTTCCCCCAAAAATGAACATTCTGCCTTCATTCACTTACCATCAAGGCATTATATCAAGATATTTGAATGAAACCTGAGAGATTTCCATCTTTCCATTTAAAAACCATTCATCCTAAACTTTCAAACTTCAAAACATTCATAAAGAAAAAGTTATCAATGTGACAAATAACAAACAAGAAAAATTGCATATGAGGCGACGAATCATTAGTAACCAGGAAAAATGAGAATAATTATGTGTGCTGCAGCGATGCAAAGTCCAGTTCACAGTTATTGCATTGGTGGAGAATATGAATAATTATGAATATGAAAGATTAAGTGAGATCAGGGATTAAACCACATGGATTACTTCTACGTTATAAATGCTCTGAAGCTTGAAAGTTTAAGATGAACAGATTCAGAACAGTCAACAGAGTAGCAATGTGTTTCCTAAGTTTTGTTGAGGTTAACGCTTTGTGAATGAATGTGATGACATCAAACACCCCAAACTGCCTAATGCAATCGGAACCTCTCAAGTAATGGACAGATAACGGCAATGCAATCAAAGGAGGGAACAAATCTCTAACAACTAACTCTTTAAGAGGATTATACAATGAAAACAACTACATTTCAACCGTTGAAAACACTTAGAACGTACATCCCGATGCAAATGCTTGTGGGAAGGCATCCAATACGTTGAGCTACCTGTATTTCACTGTACTTTCCTTCTTAAGGCAGAAATACGATTTTTGATGAAGTACTTGACCGCCTTCCAGTCACGATTTCCTAAAGCTTGGGCTTCTGCATCAACGCAGTGCTGACAGTCCTTTTTCCCCGGAACTTGGCTCCTCACAATGAATTTCCTTAGGTGCCTTTCTACTGCCGCACATTCATCTGTTGTCCAGCTTCTTTTAACAGCAGTTTCTTTACCTAAATAAACATAAATAGAACACATTAAGTTTAGGATTTTTAACTCTTAATCTAAACTGAAAGACTATTGTATTGATCACACAGGTCATTCATTGTCATATTGACTTGGTTCAGAGGCTAAAAGTACTCTTTTAGTTCGTTTCTGAATAAAACTTTTGACGACTAAGAATAATAATAATAATACATCCGTGCAATCCAGTAAAAGGTGTGGTAGTACTTTATTTTGATGGACCCGTTTAGACATTCTGTTAACTGAGTAAGTTGCACCTACATGTCAACTAACTCTCATTACAGCATCAGTAGACCGTCTACTTAAAGTATTTTACAATTTTGGCAAATATACTTTGTTGTACGGACATTTTTATTTTAAAAACAAGGCAAAGATACTCAATTTTTGCAGTCTCTATCTCATATTTCATTTATTGTCCTGTTAAACACAGCAGTCTGACATTGATGGGAATATGCATATGGAAATGATATAAAACTTGTGTAAACGCAAAATCTTCCATTTGTGCATCCCACACTTTTAGGATGAAATCCAAGTAAAGTGTTATACAGTTAAATTTTTCTTTTGATCATATAATGAAAATGTTTAACCCAAAAATTCTGTCTTTTTTTACTCACCATAAGGTTGTTCCAAACCTGTATGAGTTTATTTCTTCTGCTGAACATTTTAAAGCATGTGGGTAACCAGAGAGTTGACGACACCATTGACGTTCATAGTAGGAAAAAAATACTATAGAAGTCATTGGTGACATCAACTGTCTGGTTACCCACATTCTTTAAAATGTCTTCTGTGTTCAGCAGAAGAAAGAAACTCATTCAGGTTTGAGGTTTTAAATCAACTATAATCAGAATATTAGACTGTGTAAACAAACCTATCAATGTGACAGCTATCAATGTGCAGTGATCAAAAGTAAAGATTTGATAAAAAAATATAATTCAGAATAAAGCTTTGTGTCTTAAAGACGAATGGGACAAATCAATCCACTTTGCATTTCTAAGCTCACCTCTCTTTTTTGCCGACTTTCTCTGGTATTGGGAATGCAGCGTGGAAGTAGGTTCTTGTGTGGAAGTAGGTTCTTGTGTGGAAGTAGGTTCTTGTGTGGAAGTAGGTTCTTGTGTGGAAGTAGGTTCTTGTGTGGAAGTAGGTTCTTGTGTGGGTTCTTGTGTGGGTTCTTGTGTAGGTTCTTGTGTAGGTTCTTGTGTAGGTTCTTGTGTAGGTTCTTGTGTAGGTTCTTGTGTAGGTTCTTGTGTAGGTTCTTGTGTAGGTTCTTGTGTGGAAGTAGGTTCTTGTGTGGAAGTAGGTTCTTGTGTGGAAGTAGGTTCTTGTGTGGATGTCACACTGTCCTCAACTTCAGGCTCCTGTACGTCTGGAATGAAGTCATCCGAGTGCAAATAAAAAAATAAATGAAAAAAAAATTTATATATATATAGAAACTAAGGTTCAAGTATGCATAACATTTGTGTCATGGTGACCAAAAGCAATGATCAACAGTACAAGTTTATAAATATTGATTATATGGCACGAGTCTTACAGATGATATGTATTGTGAAAAGCGCTATACAAATAAACAAATCAAGTTGAACAACAAATTACACATGGTTTCCATAATTCTACAATACGGTGGTAGAGACAGCCGGTTTAAATTAGACTTGCATTCACACTGGGAGCACAATTTAAATGTATGCCCTTGGCAGATACTTTCTCCCCAAAGCAACTTACAGAACACATTACAGTGGCAATAGCCCTGGAGCAATGGGATGAATCCTCTTGCTAAAAGGACACAATTGTTGTGGAGATCAACTACCTTTGGATAACTATACCTGTGGTGTAGCTTACTGTGGCACACAATCAACTGGAAACAATGTCAAACACATGCAACAGGCAGCATGTCTAAAACATGTCAACTAATTATTTAAACTAAAATGTTATATTAATGCAACATCCAAATATGTACAATCCTGTAAAGATTGTGCAATAACAACTTACATTGAATTGTCTAATTTAAATGAGAGATCTTTCATAACCAATTTTTTAAAAATCATACAAACATACCTTCCTCTTCTGAACACCCATCCATGTCAACAGTCTCTAAAACAGAAAGTAATAGAATATGAATGAGCTGTAAACCTGAAACTGCAATCAATCTGTCAAGAGTATACAAAATGACCAGATAAATAGCTGAATAGACTAAAATTATCAAGTTAGTCACATTATAACAATAAAACCTGCCCTCTTCTTCAGTATGTTGAGGTCAAATACTTCTACTGTTATAATCTATTCTATTACTTATCAAATACTACCTGCTATTCTAAAAGAGAACGACCTATAGATGGACAATGCTGTGCTTATTAACTTTCCTTAAAAGGGATACTCCACCGTTTTTTCATATTAAACAATGTTATTCCCTTAATTAAGACGAGTTGATACATACCTCTCTCATCTCATCAATCACTCTGGCGCGCGATGACAATTTGATAGCACTTGGCTTAGCCCAGTATATTTAATGGTATCTAACAGCAATGAACTTAGAAGTGGCCAAACACATCAACGTTTTCCCTATTTAAAAACAGTTACACGCGTAGTTATATTACCAAGTATGGTGACACAAAATAAAACGTGGCGCTTTTCTAAGCGGGTTAAAAAGGATAACTATAATGTATGGCGGAATAGCACTTTCGGGAGTAGTTCGAATCGGCGCAGTAAAAAGTCACACCTAATCCTCTTCCCACTAAGTGAGAAGAGGATCAGGCGTGACTTTACTACGCCGAGTCGAACTACTCCCGAAAGTGCTATTCTGTCATCACTTTGTGGAATGATATCTATATCGGTTGGATCGGTTCAATATGATATAGTTAAATCGAGTGTATGATTAAGACAATGAGTTGGTCCGGTGACGTTTTGCTTGACCCCAAAGGAGTGTAATAAATCAGGAAACACAGCCCCTAACGCATCATTTGAATTTTCTACCTGTATGGAGAGAAAATCTGCAAACTCTTTTAGGAAATCAGCGTAAGGCCCTGGCGGTCTATATACGGTAGCCAAGGCTAGAGATTATAGGGATTTTTTTCTTACATCTGAGAGCGTAACATTTAGTACAAGTACTTCAAACGAATTAAACTTATCACCTGTTTTCTGAATAACATTAAGGATATCTCTGTAGATTGTTGCAACACCGCCACCACAACCAATCAGACGGCGCTCATGCTTATAACAGTATCCTGGCGGAGTATATTCATTT
The DNA here is from genome assembly GCA_030578275.1 of Meda fulgida. Classification (NCBI taxonomy): domain Eukaryota; kingdom Metazoa; phylum Chordata; class Actinopteri; order Cypriniformes; family Leuciscidae; genus Meda; species Meda fulgida. Next base: position 34,876,357 of record CM060631.1, on the reverse strand, counting down.
AGACCGAAATATTCATTTGGTTTAAGCCAGGTTTCAGTAAGGCAAAGTACATCGATGCTATTATCTGTGACTATTTCATTTACAATAACCGCCTTAGGTGTGAGAGATCGAATGTTTAGAAGACCTAACTTTAAGACCATGGCTGATCGTGGCCTGGGCACTCGATAGGCGAGAAGATGTTTGTTTGTAAGTGAGTGTAAAGACGCGCTCAGCCGTGTTAGTGCGCACACTGAAATGAGAGGTATGTATCAACTCATCTTAGTTAAAGGAATAACATTGTTTAATATGAAAAAACAGTGGAGTATCCCTGTAATAATAAAAAATACTTAATACCAGTCACATCAAGCTGAATTTCATCCAGATTCTTCCCCTTGTATTCTCCTAGCCGTCCCTGTTCCAGCGCTAGAAGAACTTTGCTTATTTTAGCTAGCTGGAGAGTGCCCTCTGGAAGGCGGTAGTGCTTTCTGTGGACCTCAATGTTATGCCCAAGGAAATCTGCCAATTGGTCAAGTTCTGTAGTCTTGAGATTCAGAACAGTCGACAGAGTAGCAATGTGTTTCCTAAGTTTTGTTGAGGTTAGCGCTTTGGGGTGTTTGATGTCATCACATTCATTAACAAACTGCCTAATGCAATCGGAACCTCTCAAGTAATGGACAGAGAACGGCAATGCAAACAAGTATCCGTTTTCACTCAGTACGCCACATTCTTCTCGCTTTTCAGTCAGAGTATCGAGCGATTCTCTCATGACCGGGGTAAGAAGAACAGGGACTTTCCTCCCTCTCTTTCCTACTATGGCAATCCGAACAAAATGTTTGCAAAGTTTCTGCTCGAGTGCTGTAAGGGCTAGGTTAACATCTTCGTGTGTCTCTGATGTATCCTTTGACAGGAATGCCGACAAGGACATTCGGGATACTTCTCCTGCTCTTCGTCGGTTGAAGAGGATAACTTGCGCCAGGGTCACTTTAGCAAGGTCCTTCCAGTTCAAGGGAGAAGGCTCTTCTTGCAGGGCATTCAATTGCTTCTGCTGTTTCTCAGACAAATACGCATGAAGTCTGTGGACATCTTGAGTGAATGGTAATATCTGAGGAGAATTCCACTCTGTCTGGTTAAGCTGAGTTAGCGCTTGGCTTGCAATGTCAAATTTCCAACTCTCTTGGTACAGCAGTGCAAATTCCTCAGCATCTTTGGTTGTCTGTTGATCTTTCATTTTCAACCCTTCAACCTAGCCCTAAAGCATGCAAGCCATGTCCTACTTTGCGAGCAAGAGACGGACGTTTATATTTGCCAGTTTCACCATTGAATCCAGCTAGGCATCTTGCAGCAGAGACAACATGGGTGTACTTTTCAGGCTTTATTAGTTCTTTAATAGTGTTCACATGTGTCAACTTTTTTGCTTCTAGTACCAGTCTGCCAAGCTCTCTGTTTTTTTTCGAATATATTGGTGCTGGCTTATTACATACTCATTCTTTCTGAACTGTCTGTAACCATACTCAAGAATGCAGCGGTCTTCCTTAATAGCAACTGCAACCTCATCCTGATTCATACAACTTAAGAACTTCCAGTACGCGTTGCTAAATCCAATTGGAGCAGGTTCAGCTAATGCACACAAAGCTTGAACTCTTGTTTTACCTCGTTTAGATGTCTTACCCCGAGGCTTGAAATTACAGACCTGAAAATGACGCCACATCACTCTTTTTCGGAACATTCCATAGCAATAAACACAGTGCATGAATTCTTGTCCATCTGTCATTTTCTTTGGCTGCTTCCATGGGATGAGTTTGCCTTTGAACACAACACTCAAGTTTTGGAGAGTCGCAAAGTTACCCTTGTTTCTGAGAAAATCCAACTGTCGTCGCCTTTCTTTTGAATTCTTTGGCAAGCTTAATGCCTTTGCGACCTCAACCACATCGCTGTGTCTACGCGACAAGTGTCTTGACATTTTCTGAACTACCTGTCCACAATACAAGCAGTGATGTTTTTTATTATATCTTCTGGAACCATCCTCCTTCTTTAAAACTGGATTAACAAAGACTGATCGCTCTTCTTCAGGTGTCATTGAAACACTTGTCTCCTTGTGTCTTCCTTTTTCTAGGCTATCAGGAAATCTTTGTGCCGAGTCATGACTCGTTTCAAATCTTCTGCTCTGACTGGACTTAAGTCGGCTCTGACTTGAAGACTTGTTTCTGCACTGACTAATGGATGACATTTTGACATTCTTCCTTTTATTTTCCAGGGATAACTCCAAGCTGCAGTCACTGTCATTGCTTTCCTCCCTGGGGTTTGGAATATACTCATCTTCACTATCCTAAAAAGAGTCATCAGATTCTACAAGACTCCTTTGAATCTTTCAAAAAAGAAAAGTTAAAGGATTAGTACCCCAAAAAAGACGACAAAAGAACTTTGCTCACCTTCATCCCAGATATGCATGACTATTGTTCAGTGACCTTTCATAACATTAGTGAAAAAATACACAACTCGTTTTGACCAGCAGTTATGGACTACTGTAAGAAACATCTTTAACATGGATTTATAAAACAGAGCGTTTTCTTTCAATTGTTTTGACATAGATTATCATTAATCAAGTCTTGAAAAAGTTGGTTGCCATCAGCTTCCATTCCATGTCTCAATATCTAAAAGTTTATTTTCTTAGACTGAACTCATGTGAGCAATAAAGGTCATGCACATCTGGAATGAAATTGAGTAATTTGAGAATTCTTAAGTAAAATGTAGAGTAAGTTTAATCCAAGTAAATGAAATTAGAAATTTACTGTTGATTACAATTAGACCAAGAGACAAAAAAAAAGAGAATATTGAGAAAAGCACAAAAAGGCACACCCCTGTCAATATTATTTGGAGAAACAATTGACTGGCATCAGGTTAATGAGTGAAATACTGAAAGTTACTAGTACTATAGTTTGACTATAAGTTGTATTTAAGGCTCAAATATCTGGAGATGCGTATTTGACTTCTCTAGTTGCATCACAGGCTATAAAAAAATATTAAAAAATAAATATATATATATATATATATGAGTATTATTATTAACCCTGTTTACCTTTATCGTTACACAAAGCTGTTAGATCGAGTTCAAATATAAACAAAGTTTTCACTTATTACGTGAGGAGAGTAAAGGCCCCGATATACTCATCGCAAAGTTCTTGTATTTCGCTTGGGGGTAAAATAGTTTTGAAGTACATGATCAGCGGTATATTGTTAAACATCTGACGCCGCCAATACTACATTAGTTAGCACTAACCATTAAATGATATAATGTATGCAAAAATTAGGCTTACAGGGAGGTGACAGTTTCTCCTCGGCCTTTGTGAAGCCATTTCAGATATAGAGGTGGAAGGCCCATCCATGCTGTCATCACTTGACTCATTAAGAGGAACAGAAAAATCTGGTACATGATCCATCTTCAAAAAGGGAATTATGTCATATATGATTATGCATTTTTGTTCACATTCTATGGAAATCTTATACAGGAGAAATATTTTGGTAGAAATGTGCCCAGAGTGTCAGAGACATACCAAAATATTTTTTGGAACAACTTCATTGTCTGACTGCAGACTAGAATCCTCATCAGTTTCATCTATTATACTCTCATTTGAGTCAATCAGAGGATCAGAAAAATCAGCTACTCCAACCACCTGCAAAAAAAGAGTTTCAATTTCAAGATGTAATACATTTTGGCTTACATTCTATTAAAATTAGTCACGGGGAAGTACGTTTGAACCATTTACAGCAGCAGCATTTTAAAGTACAGTATCTGAGGCATACCTGAATATTTCCATTCCTCGTCTTCTTTCGAACAACATCACAGTGTGGAGTTGGAGGGTTGTCTTTTAATATACTCCTCATCTGTCTCATCACTTTTGGGATAGTTCACTAGGGAAAACCCTTTGATGGTAAATACCTAAATATAATTAAACAAAATAAATACACATTAAGGGTTAATATTAGCACAAACGTGGACACGCTACTAATAATAGAAAACGTATCTAGGTATGGTAACTCAAGGTGTATCTAGGTTGACATTGGAGCGAGCATTTGAGGGGAGAGCCCCAAAACCCAAGACTAGATGTGTGTTTGTGTGAGAGAGAGAGAGGCGCGGGTGCGATCAAACTGTGTGCGTGTGTGGGAGAGAGAGGCGCGGGAGCGATCGAACTGTGTGTGTGTGTGGGAGAGAGAGGCGCGGGTGCGATCAAACTGTGTGTGTGCGTGAGAGAGAGAGAGAGGCGCGGGTGCGATCAAACTGTGTGTTTGCGTGAGAGAGAGAGAGAGGCGCGGGTGCGATCAAACTGTGTGTGCGTGTGTGGGAGAGAGAGGCGCGGGCGCGATCAAACTGTATGTGTGCGTGAGACAGAGAGAGAGGCGCGGGGCGGGAGCGATCGAACTGTGTGTGTGCGTGAGAGAGAGAGAGAGGCGCGGGTGCGATTGAACTGTGTGTGCGTAATACAGGTAATAAATGAATAAAAGTGCGTATAAATACAATTTTGGACACAAGAGGGCAGTATGGCCCCATGAATGAATTTGTGTTTAAACTATCACCCGAAGATACCCGCCTCCCCCTCCCCCTCCTTACACAGACACACACACACACACACACACACACACACACATACAGAATGGCAGGGTGCATTCTCTCTGTCAGAGAGAGGGAGAGAAAATTCTCAGAATCCACATTCAAACTACAATATCTGACTTTCTGTTGGTCTGAGCTAATGACAATAAATTAGAAAGTTGTTCGGCTTGACGAGAACAATATACACGCAGAGTTTTGTAACTGTAGGTAAAATTAACTAAGTTATAACACACTTTGTGTCCTTTTTTAGTCATAAATTAATTTCCTCGCCACGGCCAAACCGTTCGAGAAATCAAAAATCCGTCCGCAATTTAGCATCCTCAATGTCTTGACTTCACGCTGACCGAGTTTCGTGGCGTTTGGATTTATTTTCTAGGAGAAGTATATCAATAATAAAAGCATGCATTTTCCAAACAACCCATAATAGCTGACTTCCTGTTGAGCTGTTGTAAAACTTAGAGCACGAAAGTTGTTCGGCCCGATGAGATCTATATGTGTACCGAGTTTCATATTATTACATGCAAGCGTGTTTGATATATTGACATGTTTTCGAATCCCGTTCCAGGGGGCGCTGTCGAGCCCCCCTGCCACGCCCGGGTACCATCTTCAGCCCGGCCCTGATGGCCGCGGGTTCTGACCCGTGTGCAAAGTTTCAAGAGTTTTCGAGCACGTTAAGGGCCCCGAAAGTGCCCAAAAGGTAGTAAAATAATAATAATAAAGAAATATAGCTGCGAGCAGCGATTGCGGGCCCAAGCCGGTGGCACCGCCGCCCCGGTGCCTTTAGGGTTATTGTGCACGACGTGCAAAAACGTAACCCCACTTTGACTGTTGAAAAGAAGTGTGCTGTAGAGCTTGCATCAGTGTGGCCTCTGCAAAAGTGCGTATCCAGGGCACATATAAACCACAAAGTATGCGTGAGCAACCTTCTGAAACCCAAATTGAAAAATGAGACAGCCTATGGTCTCATGGATTTAACAGACACTTGAAATAAGTATACAAGACTGAAAATTCATATGAAGTGTGCCATTTGGGGACAGGGCCTATGATCGTGAACCACAATAGCCACATATATGAGATCATTTAAATTTAGAATAATTTTTAGGTCAATATGTTTTGCAGCACTTAAATGTGTAAATCCAGAAGCCCAGTATTTATCTGGAGGTCTTTGTCCTTTGCCTGTCAACCTGGTTTGTCTCTGCCTTTTCTGTTCTGCCCTGTTTGCCATAGTTCACCTATCCTGTCTTGACCATTCTTAATAAAAAGCTGCAAATGGATTCCCCTGGCCTGACCCTGCCTCGATACAACACACATGCTGCATCTGCTCGCTATCTGCCGAACGGCTCTGGTAGTTCCGCTTCAGCACTGATGATGTTGTAGGAATAGTGCGCTCTGATTGGTCTGGATTATTCTGGAATTTTTATTTTATACAGAAATAAATTATTTATAATTCAGATGATATATATATATATATATATATATATATGACAGAGAATATTACTTGCCTTACCTGATTAGAACAATGAAAAAAAAAATGAAAAAAAAAATAACTAGGGAATCACTAAACCGAGAGAATTATTCTGATTTGATGATACACTCAAAATATTACACAAGCAATCCTTTAAATTTAATGATATTCAGAACAGAACAAGAATTAAAAAAAAAAAACTATAAACAAGAAGTAACCGAAATAATGTAAAGCGAAAGTGAAAGTAAGTGGTGTTGGGCTCACGTAACTCTCTCATTAGAATCAAACTCTTTCAACATTTGCGATGTATTTGGATGCCAAACTATTCTTTATTATAGGCTTTGTACTTCACTCACGTTCCAATATTTGTGTGTGTGTGTGTGTGATGGCTGCGGGTTCTGTGCAAACTTTCCCGTGTGCAAAGTTTCAAGAATTTTCGAGCACGTTAAGGGCCCAAAACCTTGAAAAACAAAAATAAAAGCATTCTCGCTCACCAGACAAACCCCCCTCCCTTCAAACACACGGAGAGACGTGTGACACAATCTCTCTCTCTCACACACACAGACACACACACACACACACACGTCAAGTCACTTACATTTTAGATGCAATATTGAATAAGCAGAAAAATCGGATATTCTGCTCTGAAAATATAAATAAGCATAAAAATTGAATAAGCACTTTGAATATTCTAAACAGAATAAGCACTAGTCGCTAATGAATAAGTACTAGTACTTAATGGAATAGATACTAGTATCTAAAAAAAAGTATTAATAGCATGAAAATAGAGACTAGTAGGTTAAAAGGATTAAATGTTAAAACAGCTTGCCATATTGGCTCAGAGAGAGAGAGAGAGAAAATGACCTTTTAGATACTAGTACCTATTAATAGATTAATAGATACTAGTATTTATTCAATAAATACTAGTACTAGGTCATTAGATACTAGTACCTATTAAATAGATACCAGTACTTATTAATTAGCTACTAATACGTATTCAAAAGAATATCTAAAGAATAAGCACTAGTATCTAAAGAATAGGCACTAGTACTAAAGAATAAGCACTAGTCGCTAATGAATAAGTACTAGTACTTAATGGAATAGATACTAGTGTCTAAAAAATAAGTACTAGCAGCATGAAAATAGAGACTAGTAGGTTAAAATGATTAAATGTTAAATCGGCTTGCCATATTGGCTCAGAGAGCGAGTGAGAAAATGACCATATTCAAACCAAAATATCTGACTTCCTCTTGGTCTGAGCTAATGATAGTTAATTAGAAAGTTGTCCGGCTTGATCTGAACAATATGCGTACCGAGTTGTATGATTGTAGGTAAAACTATAAAACTAACACCCCCACGTTTGTCAAAAGGTGGCGCTACTGAGCCCCTGCACCACGCCCGTTTCTGAAACTTTGCACATGTCTACTGGCTAATAAATGTGATGTGTCTGTCGAGTTTCATGCACTTTCAAGTATGCTAAGAGTCTCAAAAGCATCAAAAAAGAATCTTAAAGTTTGATGCGTTACCACGGCAACAGTATCTAAGATATCAATAATCCTTTCACAGGTCTAAATCTGCCGTGTGTTTACATTATACACATAAAGTTTGAAGCAAATCGGGTAAAAATAAGAGGGTGATTTCAAAGCATTTTGAAAGTGAAACACTTCCTGCTGCCAGTTGGTGGCGCTATAACTTTGACTCACAATAGTCACATCCATGTGATCGGCCTCTTACAGCGAACACACTGCTGAAGTTTCATCAAGATCAGTCAATGTATGCAGAAGTTATAACACACTTCCTGTTTCCATTATTCGCCATAATTTCGTTTCCTCGCCACGGCCAAACCGTTCGAGATATCAAAAATCCCCTGGCAATTTTTCATCCTCAATGTCTTGACTTCATGCACACCGAGTTTGGTGACGATCGGGTGAATTCCCTAGGAGAAGTTTCCAAACAACCCATAATAGCCGACTTCCTGTTGGGCTGGCATAAAAAGTAAGAGTGCGAAGAATATATGAAACGATGAGATCTATGTGTACCGATTTTCAGATTAATTCATGCAAGCGTGTTTGATATACGGACATGTGTTCGAATCCCGTTCCAGGGGGCGCTGTCGAGCCCCCCTGCCACGCCCGGGTACCATCTTCAGCCCGGCCCTGATGGCCGCGGGTTCTGACCCGTGTGCAAAGTTTCAAGAGTTTTCGAGCACGTTAAGGGCCCCAAAAGCGCCCAAAAGGTAGTAAAATAAAAATAATAAAGAATAATAATAAATAATCCTAACGAAAACAATAGGGCCTTCGCCTTTTCAAGGCTTGGGGCCTAATAATAATAATAATAAATATAGCTGCGAGCAGCGATTGCGGGCCCAAGCCGGTGGCACCGCCGCCCCGGTGCCTTTAGGGTTATTGTGCACGACGTGCAAAAACGTAACCCCGCTTTGACTGTTGAAAAGAAGTGTGCTGTAGAGCTCGCATCAGTGTGGCCTCTGCAAAAGTGCGTATCCAGGGCACATATAAACCACAAAGTATGCGTGAGCAACCTTCTGAAACCCAAATTGAAAAATGAGACAGCCTACGGTCTCATGGATTTAACAGACACTTGAAATAAGTACACAAGACCGAAAATTCATATGAAGTGTGCCATTTGGGGACAGGGCCTATGATCGTGAACCACAATAGCCACATATATGAGATCATTTAAATTTAGAATAATTTTAGGTCAATATGTTTTGCAGCACTTAAATGTGTAAATCCAGAAGCCCAGTTTTTATCTGGAGGTCTTTGTCCTTTGCCTGTCAACCTGGTTTGTCTCTGCCTTTTCTGTTCTGCCCTGTTTGCCATTGTTCTCCCTGCCTGTCTTGACCATTCTTAATAAAAAGCTGCAAATGGATTCCCCTGGCCTGACCCTGCCTCGATACAACACACATGCTGCATCTGCTCGCTATCTGCCGAACGGCTCTGGTAGTTCCGCTTCAGCACTGATGATGTTGAAAATCTGGTAAATTTAATGATATTCAGAACAGAACAAGAATTTTAAAAAACTATAAACAAGAAGTAACTGAAATAATGTAAAGCGAAAGTGAAAGTAAGTGGTGTTGGGCTCACGTAACTCTCTCATTAGAATCAAACTGTTTCAACATTTGTGATGTATTTGGATGCTAAACTATTCTTTATTATAGGCTTTGTACTTCACTCACGTTCCAATATGTGTGTGTGTGAGTGAGTGTGCGTGTGTGTGTGTGTGTGTGTGTGAGTGTGCGTGTGTGTGTGTGGTTGAGGTGTGGGTGCGATTGAACTGTTACACATAAAAACATACTCCGTCATTTTGTTCATCGAGGACGTAAATTCAAACTGCAAAGTGTTAATTTATATTTATGTACACTCACAATAAAACACAAAGTGCTTTTGTCAAACTATAAACTCAAACTGTAACCTACAACTGTCCCCCAACCAAAATCTCACCCACACACACCAACACCCACACACACAGTTTAAAAGCAAAAAATATTTATCCAACCTCATTTAAAAACAGTCTGTGAGTGCCATCTTTTGGACATTCATCATATTGCATTGGTTTTAATTTCTTGTCCTCAAACAGAGCACTGATCTGTTTATTTTTAAGTTACACATTCTACATTGATTAAAATAGAAAATCAAATGTGTTTTTTCATGGTAGTATTATTTTATACAATCATTTATAAATCTGATGAGAATAAATGTAGTGTGCATAACATTTTTAAGGAAAACATTGATCAGAGAGAGGGAGAGAGAGAGCAATTTAGCATCCCCAATGTCTTGACTTCACGCTGACCGAGTTTCGTGGTGTTTGGATTAATTCTCTAGGAGAAGTATATCAAAAATAAAAGCATGCATTTTCCAAACAACCCATAATATCTGACTTTCTGTTGGTCTGAGCTAATGACAATAAATTCGAAAGTTGTTCGGCCCGATGAGATCTATAAGTGTACCGAGTTTCATATTATTACATGCAAGCGTGTTTGATATATAGACAAGTGTTCGAATCCCGTTCCAGGGGGCGCTGTCGAGCCCCCCTGCCACGCCCGGGTACCAGCTTCAGCCCGGCCCTGATGGCCTTCGCCTTTTCAAGGCTTGGGCCCTAATTATATTCTTGTCTGCGTTTTTCTAATTTGCAGAAGTATGCAGTATTCTTTTCTCCTTCTTCAATCCACCAGGCCCTGGATCTAATATATGCACCTTTAGCTTTATCTATATACATTCTATCCAATTTGGATTGCAAATTACTTATTTTTTCTTTGTCCTCTTCACTCCAATCTGATTTACTATAAAGTGTCATGAGTTCTTTAACCACTGTTACTTGAGCTCTCTTTTCTTTATTCACTTTTTTACCATCGTAATTGAATGCTTTCTAATACTACATTTCAAAAATTCCCATTTTAGTATAGGTGTGTCTAGTGTATTGTCATTTTTTTATATCAAAAATAATTTTTTTTAATGGAATGACTGAGTTTTTTTAGTAACAGTTAAATTTCCAATAATCTTTTGGTTTGTTATTTTTAGTACTGTTTCGAATTTTCAGGTTAATAATGCAATGATCACTTAAAGGACAGCTAGCAATTTCTGTGACATGATCTGATATTGAGTTTGATATCAACCAATAATCAATTTGAGATTTGTTTTGACCATTAGGTTTATGCCAGATAAACTGTTTCACTCCACTATGTAAACTTCTCCAGATGTCTATCAATTGGTTATTATTAGCAAAAGCTTCCAAAATTGTGTTTCTATGTTCACTCAATAACTTGGAAGGCCATCCCTCCATCCACTCATCAGGAGATAAATTGAAATAGAATCGCAATGTTGGAACTTTTTTTATACTATTTAAAAAAAGACGCTGATAATAAAGTGATTTGAAATAAAAAATATTGAATAAATGTTGTTTGTGGTACCGCTGTAGATCAGTTGCGCACTGCAAACGCAGCATATGTGAACAGTGCACAGCAGACACTGATTAGTTACTTGCTCTACGTTTATTTAAAATGAACAGCAAGACAACTAGCAGTGAATGTGCTTTCCATTAAATGAATCACACACAGTAAACAAATCCTTAACAAAAAAAAACAGGCCTATAATGTTTCTCTTGTGTGTGTGTGTAGGGTGTGGTGATGCGGTAGTGACGCATTCATGTAAGGGTGGCGCTACCAATGAAGCACCTAAAATCTGTCACAAAGAAACGGCAAAAGTAATGATTATGAATATGTAAAATATAGCAAGGAGACATTTTAATTGTTTATTAATAAACTACTGTTTTCTGTGTCAGTGTTGGCTGCAAAGATGAAGTTGACGATGCTGACTTTCGATCTTCGCAGTGAACGCGCCAGAGAGAAATGCACATTTCAAACGGAAGACATAAGCAGAGAGCAGTCTGTAGGCTGTTTTCTTTCGTTTTGAATTGTTCTGTTTAAAAGTAGACCTGTCTGTGAGGCAAGGCGACCTTATACGCTGAGTTTCGGTTCATTTATGAGACGAGCTCCAGTTCACGCGCCGGCGCCTCCGTTTCATGATTATCTATCGTCTGCTATATTGACTTCTTATTTATTAAATCTAGGCAATTGGTTGATGAAACATTTATTAAAATTAAGATACAATTAATACAAAACGAAATTCACTTTAAAAGGTTTTCTGTTTGATGTCTCTGTGAAAGTTTTAAAGCATCTTTTAGTGCCGCTTTGAGAACGGTCACGTTTGTAACATTGTTTTTTCCTCATAAATGCGATGCATAAATAAAATTAGTATTTTATGCTCTGTGGAGACTACAGTTACTCATAATTTGTATTCTGAATATGTAACGCCAGTACATGTATTCCGTTACCCCCCGACACTGATATTAGTAGCCTATATAACCTTATCTGCAAGATATTTTAATAACAAGGTTTTGGCGGTTATATGGTTCTAATGATGGTGTTCAAATAACCGTCGGTCTCACGGTATAATAACCGTCACACCCCTATTCATTGTACAACAAAAATATCCTTTATGTCATTTCTCAATTCATGACCCCTTTAGCACCTCAAATATCTAATTATTTATAGCTTGAATAAAGAAGATTGTGAAACTATTGTTTCTGTTACAGGGCTCTACAGTGCGAGTATTTCACTCGCATTTGCGCCTAAGAATAGTTATGTGCGAACTTGAAAAATAATTTACGAGCACAGTGTGCGAGTGAGGGGCTGTTCTCAATACACGGAACAACAGCGCGATAAAGCAAAGCATACCATTGATTTCACATGAAAAGCAAGCAAGAGGACGTGACAGGGTCACTGCGCGATGTGAACATAGCATGATGACGCGCTTAACTTTATGCAAATGAGTGACAATTCGCAACCAATGAACCAATCAGTGCGAAAGTGCGGGAACTGCTGGATATTAAGTGAGAGAGAGTCAAGTGAAGTAAACGCTGGAAAGAAAATATTGGTAGTTAAAAATTAATAACATATGTTTTTATTTTAAGGGAAAAAGAGAGATGAGGAGAAAGAGGAATCAGGCGAGGGGGATTTGGAAGGTTCAACTAACTTAAACAAGGTATCTTCACAAGATTTAACTCCAAGCTGAGAACAACTTCAGCGAACCTATGACTAACGTTAGCGCTTTAACGTCCACTTGAGCCGGCAAAGGGAGAACATATACATTTAATATCAATTGGCTTAATATTTTCCCATTGCTGGATTTCGAGAACAACCTCATGTTCTGCAAATATTGTAGAGGGCAGAAACAGGCTGGCAACTCGTTGTTCGTGTCAGGAAATCCACATTTGAAAAAAAGATAGCGTAACGAAACATAACATCTCGCGGCGGCATATCCAGTGTCGAGATCTCTACCTGTTGAGACAGGAGAAACCATCGAACACAGTGTCAGCAGCCTTGAAAAGGCAAGTGCTGCTATCTGAGGAGGAGAAGAGGAGGCAGCTGAAAATAAAGATAAACATTGCATACTTCATTGCGAAAGAAGAGGAACCGTTCGTCAAATTTGGGCCGCTTATCAGACTCCACCACAAAAACGGAATTGACATTAATCCCACATACGACAATGACGTAAGATGTGCGGAGATGATCGGTCAGATTGCTGACATAATGAGAGAGAGCCTGTCAGCGAAGCTGAAAGCTGTGAAGTATCTAGCCGTTCTAATAGCCGGAGACAGATATATCCAACACCGAATGTGAGATTGTTTATGTGCGCTTGTTGGAAGATGGAAAGCCAGTCAATCTCCTGGTCGGACAACAGACCCTTGAGCACTCCCATGCCATAGGTAAGTTGTTTCTCTTTATAGGCTTTATTCTTGTGTAAAGTTGAATATTGCTGCAATAATTATAAAACTTCGTCTGCGGGGTAACGTTATAAAGTAAATTAACAAGTAAATTTACGTTGCGAACAATCACTTCGTTACAACTTCATATCTGTGTGGGCTTTTGTCATAAAACGCTGCATGATGTAACTTAACACCAACTCGAACACAAAGTCTATGCTTTCATTTAAAGCAACTTTATTTTTCTAACTTAATCAACAGATTAACGTTAGTCAAAATAATCATTAGTTGCAGCCCTAAAGTTGAATCATATTCACAATGGAGATAGAATTTAGTTTTTCAGAAATTCTTTTGTATAACTTAATTGTTGTTTTTTTTCGTTGTCATTCAAGGTGTTTTGGATGCCACCAAGGCCGCATTTTGTGCTGTTTGCCCAGAGGAGGATGGAGGGTCATGGATGAAGAAGTGCATCTCCTTTGGGGCAGATGGCACCTCCGTGAACATGGGCCATCGTGGGGGAGTGATTGCCCACCTGCAGAAAGAAGCAGGGAGGCATATAATACCAATCCACTGCATGCCACATAGGTTTGTAAATAATGAAGAAAAAGTTTCTCTTTGATTTATTTGTATTTGCTTGTAGATAATGTTAAACAAGTATAAATGGAGCTGTAATACATTATATGCATTATTTATAAGTAGTACTATTTTATAAACATATTTAGAAAGACGCATTACCTATATTATAAGAAAAGGTATAGTTCAATTTATATTATTTTTATAAGTTCTTTAAGCATGAGTTTTAAAGTTTTAGTACTTTTAAGCACGACTTATAAGTAATAATAAAGATAAATGTAACTATAACTGTTCCTATAATGCAGTAATTAAAAGTCTTAATGAGTATTTATAATATATATTTAGTAATACTTATAAGTATAAATGGGGCTATAATTCATTATAAGCATGATCTTAATAGAAAGTGTTACCGAAAATATCACAAAATTGTTTTGTTGGCACAAGAGAGAGACTCGTTTGAATTGTTTGAAAGATTCTTTTTTTACTTTCACAGGCTAGAGCTGGCAATACTAACTGTTCAAAAGAAAGAGCCAAATGTGTCAGTTGTATATGATCTTCTACATCTGATATGGAAGACTTATCACTTCAGCGGAAAATCCAAACGAGAGCTTTATGTTCTCGGACAAGAGCTTGGTGTGGATATTTGTACACCAGCTAGCGTCAAGGGAACTCGATGGATCCCCCATGTCCACAGAGCCCTCAAAGGGTTCTTGCGGCATGGACAAGAGGACCTTGCCAATGACCAAGGCCAGTACTCAGTTGTTCTGCAGCACATGGACCACCTGGCAGTAGCATCAACAACAGCAGAAGTTCAAGGGCAGGCAAAAAAGGTCAGTTTTACCAAGTAAATTCAATACCACTAATTTAAAAAAATAGGCTCAAAAGTCAAATTAACTTTTAGAATCAAGTAATTGACAGATGTTTCAGGATTTAAAAAAAACAACCTAAAATAACTAACATTTTTACTCACTACTTAACAGATAAACCGAGAAATGGAGAATGCACTCTTTTGTGTATTCTGCCATTTTCTCTCTGACATGTTTGAGGAGCTATCCTTACTTAGCCTCACCTTGCAAAGGAATGACCTAATCCTCCCCCAAGCCACATCAGAGTTGAGGAAGACAGTGACCAGACTGGAAGCACTAAAGTGTAGGGCAAAGGCAGGAGGCATGCTGGAGAAGATCCAGACAGTGCTTGCTCAGCAGCAGGATGATGAGAGGAAATTCCAGGTGTGTTAGGATGAGAGTTTGTTAGGATGTAAGAGAAATCGATGATTAAGACTATAAATGTTATATAATGTTTTCGTTGCACAATACAATACAAACAATTAGAGGATAAGGAGGGAAATGCAGTGAAGATTGGAGAAGTCTTTAAAAAAATAGAGACTGACAAATGGCCAGATATTTCATTGTGTGTTGGTGTGTGTCTGCCTCTGTGTGTGACGTGTGTTATTTCTGTTGTAGGGAATAAAACTGAAGGGGAATCTGAAAGCCTTCACAGACCTCACTAATCCCCAGCTGAGGCAGCACATGGAGGCGGCCATCAACATCGGCGTGGGAGACCTCAAAGCCAGGTTTGGTAGTTTGCTGAGGGATGAGACAAGTGGACCCCAGTGGAGTCTTTCAGAGTGCTAAACCCTGACATATGGCCAGAAGACCAGGTTAGCCTTCTCACATTTGGTGATGATGATGTTGCAGACCTGGTGAGGCATTTTAAGGAGCCTCTAGAGAGGTAAGAATTTATTTGACACTGCATTGCCATTGAGACAATGTAATGTTTGCATATTTGAAAACTCAATTGCTCTGTTCAAACTTGCAGACAGGGGTGCAACTTAGCTGCAATCCAGGATGACTGGCAGGGCCTGAAAACCCTGATCAGCCACAATTTCAAAGACAAGTCCTACAGTGGCCTGTGGGAGACCATGTTGACAAAGGACCCCTACAGGCTTGATTACAAGGTAGGCCAACAGTACTGAGTGGTTGCGTATGGTATCCTTCTAAGGTTGGTTTGATAAGTTAATGGTAAGAGTTTAAATGAAATTAAAAAGTATCATCTTTTCTCTAGAACATACTGGAGTTGGTGCAGATTATGCTGGTGCTGCCCATTTCAGCCGCCCAGTGTGAGCGAGGCTTCTCTGCGCAGAATCTCATTAAGACTTCGAGGTGATTTTCCTCCATCCCAGAGAAGGGCACTAAAGTGGAGAAGACAAACTTCACGTGAACTCAAGAGTCCTTACACTGATTTAGGAGCAGATTATGAGTGGCGTGACATCTGAAACTCTGACATGTTATGATGTGCTACACTTGAAGGTTTGATTCAGCTCCTATGTTCAGTTCTTCAAGATTAAGAAGCAAGTTCACTTTTTAGACGAAATTGTAACAGATGAGTGTTACAGAGTTTTATTGCTTTTATTTTTTCTGATTTGTACATTTCTGATTTTCTACAGTTTAAAACTGTAAAGTTGTTTACATTTTTAATGTTTTTAGTCACAGCTGCCAGATTTTTTTATAACGACAGCATTTTTTTTTTAAATAAATAAACTTAAAATGTCTTTTAAAAAAAAAAACACTGTAAGACAGTAAATCTTTTGAGGATTTTGTTTTTTTTTTAAATGTAAGTTAAATCAGTGTAGACTTTTTTTTTTCCAGTGGAGACTCACCAAAAGCCGTCCCTAAGCCAGATGGATCTGGGATCTCAGAATCCGGTGCCGATGGACCCGGGACAGGCGATGGGTCGGGATCGTCCTGACTGGAGTCCGGTGTCAGCTCGATACTAGAGAGACTGGATAATCCTGAGACAGACGTCAGCTCTAGATCTGGTGCCGACTCTGGATCCAGCACAGATGAACCGGAGACCGGTGATGGTTCAGGATCATCCGGGTCGCTCCCAGGTGACAGATCGAGACTGGAGACATCCGAGACCGACATCAGCTCCAGAACGGATTCACTGGAGACAGACGACGACTCGGGATCATTTGGATCGGCATTAACCGGCAGCTCGAGACTGGACACATCTGAGACCGACATCAACTCCATAACGGATTCACTGGAGAAAGACGACGACTCGGGATTATCCGGATCGCTCTCAGGTGACAGACCGAGACTGGACACATCTGAGACCGACATCAGCTCCAGAACGGATTCACTGGAGAAAGGCGACGACTCGGGATTATCCGGATCGCTCTCAGGTGACAGACCGAGACTGGACACATCTGAGACCGACATCAACTCCAGAACGGATTCACTGGAGAACGATGACGGCTCAAAATCGTATGGATCTCCATTAACCGGCAGCTCGACTGCAGATGGACACGGATCGACTGATGACGCCCACGTAGGGTGCATCAAAAAACACAATTCTTGAATTTTGATATGGCTGGGTGCTAAAAGTGTTCCAATATATGTAGAAACATCACATGCAAAATATTTTTCCAGTACATGATGATTTAGGGGTGCCACCGCACATCTTTTTTTTCACATCTGTGCACATGGTCGCCATGGAGATCTGATGTAAACAATACTACAGCTCAAGAAAACTGAGGTGATCTTTCTGTTTGAGGTATGTATTACATATTACTATAATATCTGGAATTGTCTTTGTATACTTATTTATCATAAGTCATATTTATAGGTATTTGGTGCTCATTACATCTAGCTAACGTTACATAGGAACAGTTTTCTAACCACAGTTAGCTATCTATGTTAGCTAAGCTATTAAGCTTAACATCAACAATATTCTAGAGTGGATAATGCCATATTCAGAGTATAGATGTCTCATGTTTATTGAGAGTAGCATTGTAGTTGTTACAGTAAATTAACATTTTAAATACATGTATATTTGCAAGCACAGCTAGCTACTCTGGTAGTGATGTAACGGTGGGTTATGATGAAGTTAGACTTTGTACAGCTAAAATTTGAGGCTTATTCAAGAATGGTTTATCATAATTGAGTGATATTAAGTATAGTAAGATATTATTTTAAACACTTTCCTTGAGCTTGTATCCTTTTCATTTGCAGGCACTGCACAACACAACCCACCCCAGGATCCAGCTCTCCTAAGATGCTGCCTTCACCAACTGGTCCCTGCCAGACTAGCAGTCGCAGCCTGGTCTTTGGTCTGGGCCCCAGCATCACCAGTGAGGATGGCATCATCACCGGCGCCAAACTGCCAACTGGTCGTCAGATCTTACGCTGCATGCTTGCCATGAAACCTGGTGCAAATGGAGCATTGTTGCAGTTCGAGGCAGCCAAGGTTGTCCTGGAGCAGGTGCGGCCATTTTACAAGAAAGCCAACATCCCAATGGTGAGCGACAAGCGTGCGTGCCACAAGGTGGTAGACTTAGTCAATGCTAACAACAAGCTGCGGAAAATCTCCCAGGCCAAGCGCTCCAGTGAGACTACAGCGAGACAATGGACTGCAGACTTGATGCCACATTTCCGCTGTGGCCTCCAAATGTTGAAAAGCTGATTGATAACCCAGAAGACCTAGCTTTCTTGGCCAGCATGAAGACTGACAGAGTGGCCACATTTGGTGTATTGCACAAAAAGCTGCAGCTCAAGGTGAAGCGGCGAGAGGAGCGTCAAGCTGCCGTAGCAGCCAGGCAGTCCCGCTGTGAAATGGAGCTGGAGGAGATGACTGCAATGTCCAGCTTGGAGTCGGAGAGTGATGGGGAGTCAGAGGAGGATACTAACACAGTCTATCAACCATCTGAGGGCGAACCATCCCACAAGCATAAGAAGACTGGAACAAACGTCTTCATTCCACATGACATCCTTAGCCGACCAAGTGTCGTGTCACTGGCTACAAGGTTGAAGATGTCACCAATGCAACAGGCTGCCTTCACGCGTGGCCTTGTTACAGAGTCAGGTGGTGAATGTACGCATCTCTCTGCATCTTACGCAACAGCTGACCGAGCAAGACGCCAAGTGCTGGAGACAATCAGTGAGGAACAGCACAAGCAGTGGACACCACCTCCATTGTGCACCCTACACTGGGACAGCAAGTTAACTCCGATGCTCAGCAATGTGCGCCAGTTGGAGGAGCGTCTTACAGTAGTGGTTGGAGATGCAGAGAGGCTGAAACTGCTTGGTGTCACGGCGTATAAGAAGCAGACCAATGAAGCATGTGGAGTGGTCATTGCCCGGTTGGCATGCAAGTTGCTGCAGGACTGGTGCTGCGCTGACCAGGTTGTCAACATGGCATTTGACACCACTGCGTCAAACACCGGCCATCTCACAGCAGCCTGCATTGCCATACAGCTCTCACTGGGCCGACCACTGCTTTGGTCTGGGTGCCGGCACCACATTGGTGAGTTCCTCCTGAACCAGGTTTTCACAGACCTGAAGGTGGAGTCATCACGCTCGCCAGAGGTTACCTTGTTCACACGTCTGAGAGAGAACTGGAACCTGTTACCACAAGAATCCAGCAGCCAATGGTCCTGCTACATTCCTGGCAACAACGAGCAACCACTCATGGGCAATTTACGTGCTGAACTTGTCAGGTGCGCAAAAGAATTCACTGACCACAAGCGAGGTGACTATCATGAGTTTGTGCAGCTGTGTCTTGTATTTCTGGATGCAGATGGTGAAAAGCAGACTGCAGTGGCCTTCCAACGACCGGGAGCGCTCCATAAGGCACGATGGATGGCCAAGCTGCTCTATACTCTCAAGCTGGCTTTGATGGAGCAGCACATTGCGTTGCTTCCCCAGGGCACAATCACCACACGGCAGCAGGTCCCGAAGATTCAGGCGTTTGCCATTTTCATTACACACATCTATGCAAAGTGGTGGTTGACCTGCGAGAAATCTGTAGATGCTGCCTGGAATGACCTCTGACACTCTACCACAACCTGCAGGCATACAAGGCTGTAGATGAGGGCATTGCAGCATCAGCGATCAAGGCGCTGGAGAGGCATCGCTGGTACCTGACAGGTGAGATGCTACCCCTGGCTCTCTTCAGCAGCAAGGTCCCCAATGATGACAAGCGTGCACTTGCCAGAGCGATCTTGGAGCACAAGCCCGCTGATCTCCCCATGCACATCCCTGAGCAGCGCTTTGGCACTGGCTTTGGCAAGCCAAAGTTCCCCACCCTTGCCAACCAACAGCTTGGCTGACATTGCCAATAAGGATTGCTGGTTTGGGATGCACCAGCTGCACATTGATCCAGAATTTATGTTTCTCGATGTGAAGGAATGGGCAACCGATGATGCGTTAAAAAAAAGTGAGGTCAATATACGTGCAATGAACGTGGTCAATGATTGTGCTGAGTGTGGCGTCAAGCTCACATCCGACTTCGTCGCAGTGGCAAGGAAGGAGCGGCACCTGCAGAATGTGCTGCAGGCAGTTGAATATGACCGCAACCTACAGCCTAACCTTTGCCGCTGCAAACGCAAGCTACTCCCTAAATAGGACCGTTACTCTTGGCTGGCGGGTGGGGAGACATATCTGGGGGGAGACGCACTGGCTAGGTTCAGAGTTCAGGTTCAATTTCCTCTCTCTGTCTTCCTGGTGATGTTGCTCAGTGGAGCAGAATCTGGCACAGACTGAGCAATTAAGTTTGAAGTGTAGTTGGTGTCAGCTCTTACCATTAGGCCCTGTTAGTTGCCAGTGAGTTAGCCAGTAAGAGAGGGTTTGTTCTTTTAAGTGTGTCAGTATCGCCCCTTGTGTTTAACAAAGTCATTAAACTTTATATGTCTGTCCGACATCCATCAATGCTGCACAAAATTCAGGGTAAGGCCACGTGAACGTCCCATTGACCTCCATTCATTTTGTCTATAGGACAAATTAATGGAAAATCTTGAAAGTTGAATTCTGAGAAATGCCGAAGTTGCCCAAAGGGCAAACAAACAACTTTTACTTTGATAACCCTATAGAACATATTACTGTATAAAAGTTCACTGTACTCAACATTTCCAGGTCATCCTTATGGCAATTAAACTAAAAATTGCACATTTTTTTAAAATTTCGCAAAAGTTCATGTGTTAGGTGGCACCCCTAAATCTCAATAGAATTCCTCAAAACTTTGCAAAAGTCATTTTTATGTTAATTGGAACAAAATGCAATGCCAGCCAAATTGATATTTTGAAATTAAAATTTCCCATTCAAATTTGATGCACGACGACTCTGGATTATCCGGATCGCTCTCAGGTGACAGACCGAGACTGGAAACATCTGAGACCGACATTAACTCCAGAACGGATTCACTGGAGAACGATGACGGCTCAGAATCGTATGGATCTCCATTAACCGGCAGCTCGACTGCAGATGGACACGGATCGACTGATGACGCCCAGTCAAACCCGGATAAATCCTGCTGGACATCCGTGGGATCGCAGTAGGGAAATGTGGACACAATCTCGACCTCACTGCAACCGAGGGTGGGAAGCTTTACAGCCTTCCCTATTCTCCGTAAGAAAGCACAGATGCCTTTCTTCTTCCTTTGGCTTTTCTAAAGAAAGGTAAAAACATTACTATAAGAAACCGTAAATACTGAGGCTTGACATCATGAAGAAAGAAGAACATGGGATGAAAACAGTTTAGGCGAGAAAATCAGAACGGATTCACTGGAGGATTCAAAATTCGTCCCAATCATCCCAGCGCCCGATTACACACACACACACACACACACACAAAAACATGCTTGCTTTTTCATTTCTACCTTACAATTACAGCTATACAGGGCAACAAGTGACGTTCCGCCCAGTAAGTCTGACTCTGCACCCTTCATTTAAATATTATTGTGTTAAAGATTTTGTAGTCGTATCGCGTAGTTGAGCTTGGAGACGGTGGTTTTATTTTTGATAACGAGAGTTAATGAACATCAGCTCAACTTCTGTGTGTCCAGAACTAATGAACATCAGCTCAACATCTGCCTGTCCAGAGCTACTGAACATCAGCTCAACATCTGCCTGTCCAGAGCCACTGAACATCAGCTCAACATCTGTCTGTCCAGAGCTACTGGACATCAGCTCAACATCTGCCTGTCCAAAACTACTGAACATCAGCTCAACATCTGTCTGTCCAGTCACTGAACATCAGCTCAACATCTGTCTGTCCAGAGCTACTGAACATCAGCTCAACATCTGCCTGTCCAGTCACTGAACATCAGGTCAACATCTGTCTGTCCAGAGCTACTGAACATCAGCTCAACATCTGTCTGTCCAGAGCTACTGAACATCAGCTCAACATCTGCCTGTCCAGTCACTGAACATCAGGTCAACATCTGTCTGTCCAGAGCTACTGAACATCAGCTCAACATCTGTCTGTCCAGAGCTACTGAACATCAGCTCAACATCTGTCTGTCCAGAGCTACTGAACATCAGCTCAACATCTGCCTGTCCAGTCACTGAACATCAGGTCAACATCTGTCTGTCCAGAGCTACTGAACATCAGCTCAACATCTGTCTGTCCAGAGCTACTGAACATCAGCTCAACATCTGCCTGTCCAGTCACTGAACATCAGGTCAACATCTACCTGTCCAAAACTACTGAACATAAGGTCAACATCTGTCTGTCCGGTCACTGAACATCAGGTCAACATCTGCCTGTCCGGTCACTGAACATCAGGTCAACATCTGCCTGTCCAGAGCTACTGAACATCAGGTCAACATCTGTATGTCCAGAGCTACTGAACATCAGGTCAACATCTACCTGTCCAAAACTACTGAACATCAGCTCAACATCTGTCTGTCCAGAGCTACTGAACATCAGCTCAACATCTGCCTGTCCAGTCACTGAACATCAGGTCAACATCTACCTGTCCAAAACTACTGAACATAAGGTCAACATCTGTCTGTCCAGTTACTGAACATCAGGTCAACATCTGCCTGTCCAAAACTACTGAACATCAGGTCAACATCTGTCTGTCCGGTCACTGAACATCAGGTCAACATCTGCCTGTCCGGTCACTGAACATCAGGTCAACATCTGCCTGTCCAGAGCTACTGAACATCAGGTCAACATCTGTCTGTCCAGAGCTACTGAACATCAGGTCAACATCTACCTGTCCAAAACTACTGAACATCAGGTCAACATCTGTCTGTCCAGTTACTGAACATCAGGTCAACATCTGTCTGTCCAAAACTACTGAACATCAGGTCAACATCTGTCTGTCCAGAACTACTGAACATCAGGTCAATCTGTCTGTCCGGTCACTGAACATCAGCTCAACATCTGTCTGTCCAGTCACTGAACATCAGGTCAACATCTGCCTGTCCAAAACTACTGAACATCACCTCAACATCTGTCTGTCCAGAGCTACTGAACATCAGCTCAACATCTGCCTGTCCAGTCACTGAACATCAGGTCAACATCTACCTGTCCAAAACTACTGAACATCAGCTCAACATCTGTGTCCAGAGCTACTGAACATCAGGTCAACATCTGCCTGTCCAGTCACTGAACATCAGGTCAACATCTACCTGTCCAAAACTACTGAACATAAGGTCAACATCTGTCTGTCCAGTTACTGAACATCAGGTCAACATCTGCCTGTCCAAAACTACTGAACATCAGGTCAACATCTGTCTGTCCGGTCACTGAACATCAGGTCAACATCTGCCTGTCCGGTCACTGAACATCAGGTCAACATCTGCCTGTCCAGAGCTACTGAACATCAGGTCAACATCTGCCTGGCCAGAGCTACTGAACATCAGGTCAACATCTGTCTGTCCAGAGCTACTGAACATCAGGTCAACATCTACCCGTCCAAAACTACTGAACATCAGGTCAACATCTGTCTGTCCAGTTACTGAACATCAGGTCAACATCTGTCTCTCCAAAACTACTGATCATCAGGTCAACATCTGTCTGTCCAGAGCTACTGAACATCAGGTCAACATCTACCTGTCCAAAACTACTGAACATCAGGTCAACATCTGTCTGTCCAGTTACTGAACATCAGGTCAACATCTGTCTGTCCAAAACTACTGAACATCAGGTCAACATCTGTCTGTCCAGAGCTACTGAACATCAGGTCAACATCTGTCTGTCCGGTCACTGAACATCAGGTCAACATCTGGTCAACATCTGCCTGTCCAAAACTACTGAACATCAGCTCAACATCTGTCTGTCCGGTCACTGAACATCAGGTCAACATCTGTCTGTCCAGAGCTACTGAACATCAGCTCAACATCTGTCTGTCCAGAGCTACTGAACATCAGCTCAACATCTGTCTGTCCAGAGCTACTGAACATCAGCTCAACATCTGCCTGTCCAGTCACTGAACATCAGGTCAACATCTGTCTGTCCAGAGCTACTGAACATCAGCTCAACATCTGTCTGTCCAGAGCTACTGAACATCAGCTCAACATCTGCCTGTCCAGTCACTGAACATCAGGTCAACATCTACCTGTCCAAAACTACTGAACATAAGGTCAACATCTGTCTGTCCAGTTACTGAACATCAGGTCAACATCTGCCTGCCCAAAACTACTGAACATCAGGTCAACATCTGTCTGTCCGGTCACTGAACATCAGGTCAACATCTGCCTGTCCGGTCACTGAACATCAGGTCAACATCTGCCTGTCCAGAGCTACTGAACATCAGGTCAACATCTGTATGTCCAGAGCTACTGAACATCAGGTCAACATCTACCTGTCCAAAACTACTGAACATCAGCTCAACATCTGTCTGTCCAGAGCTACTGAACATCAGCTCAACATCTGCCTGTCCAGTCACTGAACATCAGGTCAACATCTACCTGTCCAAAACTACTGAACATAAGGTCAACATCTGTCTGTCCAGTTACTGAACATCAGGTCAACATCTGCCTGTCCAAAACTACTGAACATCAGGTCAACATCTGTCTGTCCGGTCACTGAACATCAGGTCAACATCTGCCTGTCCGGTCACTGAACATCAGGTCAACATCTGCCTGTCCAGAGCTACTGAACATCAGGTCAACATCTGTCTGTCCAGAGCTACTGAACATCAGGTCAACATCTACCTGTCCAAAACTACTGAACATCAGGTCAACATCTGTCTGTCCAGTTACTGAACATCAGGTCAACATCTGTCTGTCCAAAACTACTGAACATCAGGTCAACATCTGTCTGTCCAGAACTACTGAACATCAGGTCAATCTGTCTGTCCGGTCACTGAACATCAGCTCAACATCTGTCTGTCCAGTCACTGAACATCAGGTCAACATCTGCCTGTCCAAAACTACTGAACATCACCTCAACATCTGTCTGTCCAGAGCTACTGAACATCAGCTCAACATCTGCCTGTCCAGTCACTGAACATCAGGTCAACATCTACCTGTCCAAAACTACTGAACATCAGCTCAACATCTGTGTCCAGAGCTACTGAACATCAGGTCAACATCTGCCTGTCCAGTCACTGAACATCAGGTCAACATCTACCTGTCCAAAACTACTGAACATAAGGTCAACATCTGTCTGTCCAGTTACTGAACATCAGGTCAACATCTGCCTGTCCAAAACTACTGAACATCAGGTCAACATCTGTCTGTCCGGTCACTGAACATCAGGTCAACATCTGCCTGTCCGGTCACTGAACATCAGGTCAACATCTGTCTCTCCAAAACTACTGATCATCAGGTCAACATCTGTCTGTCCAGAGCTACTGAACATCAGGTCAACATCTGTCTCTCCAAAACTACTGATCATCAGGTCAACATCTGTCTGTCCAGAGCTACTGAACATCAGGTCAACATCTACCTGTCCAAAACTACTGAACATCAGGTCAACATCTGTCTGTCCAGTTACTGAACATCAGGTCAACATCTGTCTGTCCAAAACTACTGAACATCAGGTCAACATCTGTCTGTCCAGAGCTACTGAACATCAGGTCAACATCTGTCTGTCCGGTCACTGAACATCAGGTCAACATCTGGTCAACATCTGCCTGTCCAAAACTACTGAACATCAGCTCCACATCTGTCTGTCCGGTCACTGAACATCAGGTCAACATCTGTCTGTCCAACTACTAAACATCAGCTCAACATCTGCCTGTCCGGTCACTGAACATCAGGTCAACATCTGCCTGTCCAAAACTACTGAACATCAGCTCAACATCTGCCTGTCCGGTCACTGAACATCAGGTCAACATCTGTCTGTCCAACTACTAAACATCAGCTCAACATCTGCCTGTCCGGTCACTGAACATCAGGTCAACATCTGCCTATCCAGAGGTACTGAACATCAGCTCAACATCTGTCTGTCTGGTCACTGAACATCAGGTCAACATCTGTCTGTCCAACTACTAAACATCAGCTCAACATCTGCCTGTCCGGTCACTGAACATCAGGTCAACATCTGCCTGTCCGGTCACTGAACATCAGGTCAACATCTGCCTGTCCAAAACTACTGAACATCAGCTCAACATCTGCCTGTCCGGTCAGTGAACATCAGGTCAACATCTCCCTGTCCAAAACTACTGAACATCAGCTCAACATCTGCCTGTCTGGTCACTGAACATCAGGTCAACATCTGCCTGTCCAAAACTACTGAACATCAGATCAACATCTGCCTGTCCAAAACTACTGAACATCAGGTCAACATCTGTCTGTCCAGTCACTGAACATCAGGTCAACATCTGCCTGTCCAAAACTACTGAACATCAGGTCAACATCTGTCTGTCCGGTCACTGAACATCAGCTCAACATCTGTCTGTCCAGTCACTGAACATCAGGTCAACATCTGTCTGTCCAAAACTACTGAACATCAGGTCAACATCTGCCTGGCCAGAGCTACTGAACATCAGCTCAACATCTGCTTGCATCTTTCTAGAATGGTCTTGAGCAAGGTAAAGGAAGACAAACGGCTGAGGATTGTTTATTGCACCAAAAGATATTTGAAGATACTTGGAATATTAGTGCAATGTGGCAATACAAATATTTTAGGACTAAAAATTCCATGTTTTGAAGGCTATATTTCATGTATTTCCATGTTTTGTTCTTGCCTGAAGAAAAAAAAATATCACAATTTTAAAGTTCCCTGATATTTCCACAACAGTGAGGTAAATAATCCAGATACAACAACAATCTGGCTGCACAGCTTCATAAACATATGACCCAAGACTGCTGTTCTTCTGGTTCAACGACTGCAGCTGAATCGGTTCTCTAGTGTAAAAGATAGTTTTGCTCCATATGGCATTTGTCTTGGATACCAAACGTAGACTTTAACAAGAGAAAGTCTACCAGTGCTGGGATAAAAATGCATTTGGGGTTTCTCAATGTCCTTAAAGGGTTAGTTCACTTTTAAAAAAAACTTTTGCTGATAATTTACTCACCCATGTCATCCTAGATGTCTATGTCTTTCTTTCTTCAGTCGAAAAGAAATGAAGGTTTTTGGTGAAAACATTCCAGGATTTTTCTCCATATAATGGACTTCAATGGGCCCCAAACGGTTCAAGGTCCAAATGACCGTCTCAGTGCAGCTTCAAAGGGCTTTAAACGACACCAGACGATGAATAAGCGTATTATCTAGCGAAACCATCGTCAATTCAAAAATAAATTAAGTTTAAGTTTTATAAGCACAAACGCTCGCCTTGCTCTGTTCTGTGATGCGCGTTCGTGACATCACGTAATAAGCAATTACGTTGAAAAGGTCACGCTTCTTGACGTATGTGGAAGTACCGAGTCAGTG
Source organism: Meda fulgida (assembly GCA_030578275.1). Taxonomy (NCBI): domain Eukaryota; kingdom Metazoa; phylum Chordata; class Actinopteri; order Cypriniformes; family Leuciscidae; genus Meda; species Meda fulgida. The sequence goes on along the minus strand of CM060631.1, from coordinate 34,848,843 downwards.
TTTACAAGTTGAACGTGCAAACAAAGTCAAACACCGTTAACAAAAAAAGGAAGTAAAAGGATCATGAAACCCAAAACCAAAATGTCTGAGATTTTAACAGAGGTATATGTTGAACACCATTGAAGACAATGTTAGCATCCGTTGGATTTAATAGTAGAGTGAAATTGGTTAAATTTTAGTTTTTTTTCCGCTTTTCCCGTCTTCCGGGTTTAAAATCTTCATGCGTTGATGACTCATTGGTGTCTCGTAAAAATGAGACTGAGTTTTCATATCCTATGAGAAGACAACTGTATCTTAATTATTGATGACACCACGTGGATCTTTCCAATGACAGACATGTCAAACTGTGATATCGCGATGTAGATGAGAGAGACAATCATGGGGTCATGGTTGCAATCTGCCATAAAACTGAAAGAAGACGACAATCATGGGACACAAGTGTTTGTTTTCGTGGTGCTAAAGTCCAAGTGTGTTGAATGTTTCCCCGCGGTGCTGCCAGGGCTAGATGGCTCTGGGCGGGTTTAACCACGGACACATCTAAACTGTGTGTGTGTGCCGCAAACATTTTTCTCGAGAGAGCTTCGAGAATGGAGGATGGTGGACTTCGGCCTTGTTGATGATATAGGTTGCGTCTTGCGAGTGATGCAGTACCAAGTCCGAGCACTTTTCTATCCCTTCAGAGGTATGTGTGTCTAAAAAAACTGACTTTTTTTTTTTTTTAAGCGGAAAATTAATTATTTTCAAATATATGCATTTATAGTGTGTATCTAAACAACTATAAATTTTATAATTACACTATAATTATACATGTACAATTACTGTAGGCTAATATATGTAGCAGGGCATTCAGTTACTTTTGAAAGGACGATAATAAAGTGTCAGTGTATTTCATTAGACTTTAACTTTGCCAGCTATAAAAAAAAATCTAGCATTTCCTCACATTTTACCACTGATTTTTAGTGACAGTCGATATGCATGGGCCACTGGCGACGACAGTGATGGCCACACACACTCCCTTCTCACAGCCATCCACGCACATTTAAGTTGCATTTTTCAAAAAGATTTTGAGCTAGACTTGAGCTGAAAGAGGGGAGTTTCATGACCCTTTCAAAGGTAAAACAACGATGGAGAAAAAATCCTGGAATGTTTTCATCAAAAACCTTAATTTCTTTTCGACTGAAGAAAGACATAGACATCTAGGATGACATGGGGGTGAGTAAATTATCAGCTAAAGTTTTTCTAAAAGTGAACTACTCCTTTAAAATCTGTTTTCTAGTCACTTTTTTGAAAATGATACAATAAAAATGGTAATCAAAGAGTTAGGAAATATCACTAATCTTATCGGTTATGCACACAAGGCTCAGATCTGGCCATGGATGTTGAGATCTTCATGCAAGTATGAGGTAATGATTCATTTCTCACATAATAGCAGGCTTTCCACCACGTCCCTCAATCGGACCCCCTTAGGAATGCGAGGAATGTAACAGAAAACCTACATGCTAAAACTTTATCAAAAAATGATGTTATAATGTCTACACGTGTATCTGAACGCATACTGAAGATTAAAAGGTTTATGCATGAAATAGTGAGTTAATTTTAATTTAAGTTGACAATGTGAGGAATGTACTTAAATTACTAAATATATAGTTATTGATCAAATCTACTAATTTAAAGGTTAATAAATATTTAAATACATTTTACATTTAGCTGTTTGTTGTGTTAGGATGACAACCATTTTTAGGCTGATTTTTAGTCTCATCAAAATGATCGAGACAGCCAATCGGATCAAAGGAGGTGGGGCTTGATCACAGAAGACGCTGCGTGGTGAGATGAGAGTAGATCAACGTTTAGTCTACATGTACCTCTAGCTTTAACTCGACACCCTTGCCTCACTCAGTATAATTATTGACTACAGGGGGACTTTAATATAAGAACTATTTTACAGTAGAAATGTTAAACGGCTATCAGTAATAAGCAAACTTTTTTAATGAAATTTCGCTGTTTAGCAGAGACCATAAAACGTCTTGCATTTTCGACACATCAGACATACGAAGAAAAGTGAATGTGCATATGATACATTATTTTGCCAAGTTTAAACTAGGCCTACTTCACAACTACAAATACACCTAAAACCTGTTTTAACATTCTTATTTATTTATTCCCTTAAATCTCTTTTAGTCCTTTATTTAATTCCTTTAAATAGAACAAATTACTTTTCACCCCTCCAGGGTGGTTGCGATCTTCAATCATGGACTAAATATAAACTACGCACAACACTAACTAGAGCTGCATGACGTTGCAGAAAAAAGCGATAACTCGTTTAATAGTGCGATATTTGATGCGATAAAGTATAATTTAAATATATTTAAAAACAGAAAATGATATAACCAACATACATGTTTCACAGTCTTTTTGAGAGAAGAAAGCATCACTACAACTTCTGAAAGTGAACAGCAGTGTTTTAGGCCCTGTGTCCACCAAAGCGTTTTTTCACGTGGCTGGCGTATTTTTCCAATTGTTTTTAATGGTAGCACCGCGTTTTTTAAACACCATGAGCGTTTTTTTTTCACGCTGAAGTGCTGAGCACCCGGCGTTTTTTTTACCGGTCGCCAAGGTTAAACGCAGCGCTCATCACTGTCACTTTTTACACAGCCGTCCAATCACAGTGGACGAGGGGCGGGACTAATACCTCACCGACCAACCGCCACATTCTGCTCGTACAACTTACACAGATGACAAGCATAAGTTTAGCTAGTTAGTTTAGCTCTAACTTCACCTGAATCTGCTGTTTAAATTAACATTTATTTAAAATAAAAGTTCTTCTTTGGCGAAATTACATTTCTTTAATAGCCTAGACACAGGCTTTACTCCTTTCAAACTTAAATTATCACTCTTTCATTACATCATTGTTGGAAAACACTCTTATCAAAATAATTTGTTAAGCTTGTGTATATTTTTAGTTAAAGCTGTTAAGTTATAAACCAATCTCATGTAGGATTTTTCCTTAGTGTTTTATGTAATGACCACTAGAAGGTGCTCTAGGCATGTTTTCTCAGTCTTACATTAATGACTTATCTCTTATCGACCTGCGACCCACCCGCAATTAATTCATTTTTTTATAACTGGGTCCGTCTGAGCAGCGGATTATCTGCAGCCTAACCCGCAACAGAACCGTGTCGGGGGAAAGGGGGTTTCGGAGGTGTGACTCGTAATTCTCCATGCAGGAAAAACCCTGTGTACAGAAGACGCTTTAGTTTCAACAGTGAAAGAGTGTGTGGTGAGACAAGAGTAGCAAAACATTTAGTCCCCCTGTGGTGAAAATCCAGCTTTTAATGTTGTGTCTAAGTGGTGTTTTTAATATGAATTTACACATGGTTTGTCTTAAAGCATAAGTCAACACCATTGCTGAGTATTTTCTCCTTAAATATAAATAAATCCTGTAAAATATGCTGAAAGGCTGTTTTGGTAAGTATCCTCATAAACACAGTCGGGTATGTCTAAAGTGAACATAAACAGTTGATATGAAAATGTGTGTGTAACAGTGTATTGGAGCTCTTAAAGTGACACCAGCCTAATAAATCTGCTCAAACAACGAGACCGAGATAAAATCACTCACTGCTGTCAATTTACAATATTTCAATAATGTTAATATACAGTGCAGCCCTTATACTAAAACTTAAACGCATACTGTATAATAGGCTCTACCTTTAGTTTGAAACACTTCACAACCATTAAAAAGTATGTTTTATATAGCATGAATGATTTCGATGTACTACATCCACTCCTGTGGCCTCATGGGATGCGGTCAGAAGCTCATCCGCAGACTTCCCGAGTGTTTCTCATGTCCTCTGCTCCTCCTGCACCGCGGGGAGGCGTTCGAGCTCAAGTCTCTGGTGAACGTGTTATGATGTGCTGAGAGCCACTCACCATCCCGGTCTGATGATGCGGTATCTGCCACACACGGACAGATCCACGACTGTGGAACCCAAGCGGTTCTGATCTCCGATCGGGCCTCCGTCCACCACAACCGCCAGACTGGGCCACAAATCCTCAAACTCCTGCAGAAAACCACACACACACACACACACACACACACACACACACACACACACACGCGCGTCAAACTCAGGCCAAACCCACTGAGAAGCACTGGGAGTTGTGGAGTCCTGAGCTTACGCTAGCAGCAACCGTACTGGCGTGAGCGCTGACGTTAGCGCTGGTGAGCGCGAGCGGTTCGCCACACATCTGACAGAGGCGTCTCATGAACGGGTGATCTGGGATGCGGACCCCTATGAGCTGCAGCAAACACAGCATTAATGACACGCGTCTTAAACACAGACAACAGGGAAAACATTAAAGGCTGCTTGAGGAAAAGAAGTGCACTTAATTGGATTTCATTTTAATACAGTTTTATAGGGGTGTAACAATATATGATGTTACAATATATCGTAAAAAAAAAAAGCAACAATATATATTGTGTATAGTTCACCCATATATAGTAAAATATAGTTATTCTGGTGTCTCTGTTCATTGGGTTTCAGCACCAAGTCCAAGCCTATTCATTTACACACACAATGTAACACCAAATGTTTTCAAAATATTTTAATAATAGAGTACAATAAATGAAATAGAGTATTTCAGTAATATTGTATTGTGTATTGTGCCCCCAAAACGCTGCTGTCGTGTGAATGAACGACCAAAGCGCATAAAAAGTTTTCATTTTTAAAGTTGAAAACGGTGTCGTGTAAATGGCCCCTGAATCTCAAGGTTGTTTATCATAATTACTGTACACTTATTAAATAAATAGGTGGATATTAAATCGTTATTAATTATTTTGTTGTCCTACTTAGAGACACGATTTAACTAAAGCTTCTGCTAATAAAAACAGTTCATTACACAGTAGAAAACAATCAGCCATTGCAACAATAATACAATAAGAATGTCATTTTGTTATTATTAATATATTTTATTTTTGTTTCATTTATAACATTAAAATTTGGGCTGTTTTTAAAATAACGAAGTGCATCTAATGCAGATCTGGTGGACAGAAATGTCCCATAAAATCCTGAATGACTTAAAATTTTCTATCAGTTCGTCCCAGTTGGATTCCAATTGGTTTGTAGGAGTCTTAGTTCCTGTTTCATTAGTTCTCTAATGAAAAAGCACAAACTGTGCAAAAGAATTCGCTCACTCATTTTCATTCACTCATTTAAGTGCACTATATTAGTGTCAGAGCCGGACAGTAACGGAGTACATTTACTTGAGTACAGTATTTAAGTACAATTTTGAGGGATCTGTACTTTACTCGAGTATCAATTTTGGGGAGTACTCATGACTTTACTCAAGTACATTTGAGAGGCAAATATTGTACTCTTTACTCCACTACATTTCTATCCATAACCGTGAGTACCCGTTACTACTTCAAAAAAAAAAAAAAAAAAAAAGGAAAAAAGAAAAATCTCGAAAACCCTCAATTTGTTGTTTCCCTCTCAAACGTGATTGGATTGTGCAGGCGCCACTGATTGAGACAGCCTATCAGCAGTCAGCTTCAGCTTTCCGCCAGTCAACTCCATGGTCAGATTTAGATAAGAGACGAAACAATGGATGAAGGATGGGGTCCATCACAGGAATGTGCCGCCCAAGGCCCCACCTCACCTTACTAAATTTTCAGAATTTTCTGAAATTTTCTTAAATGTTAAATAAAGCGACATGGTAAAAAGATGAAAACAACTTGATTTTACTTTCAATTCCTTTTACATTCTCCAAGGTATTAACATTAACATGTTTCATAACTGTATGTAGGACGTTTCTGTACATAAATGTAAGCACTGTGGCAGTAGTAATGCAATATTTAGAGAATGTACTCTTGTACTCTTGATACTCAAGTACTTTTAAAAACAAGTACTTCAGTACTTTTACTTAAGTAGACATCTGACTGTAGTACTTTTACTTGTACTTGAGTAAAATTTAGCAAGGGGTATCTGTACTTTTACTCAAGTAATGAAGCTGTGTACTCTGTCCACCTCTGATTAGTGTAGTAATGTAGGGAACGGTGAATGAGGGTATAGGCGGCGATTAAAAACAGCTTTTTTTAATTAGGTCTTGTTTGTTTCCATGGTTACTGATTATGTTCACCACCTGTTTCATGTTTGGCTTCTTGCAGAGCTCTGTCTCTTTACTTGGCAGCCAGAACGCCCGCCACACACCAGCGTATTGGTGGAGAGGAGACAGAGTGATGAAGCCAATCAGTGTATACGGGGATGATTATATGCAAATTTGGCCAGGATATGCCGGGGTTAAACCCCTACTCTTTTCGAGGGACATCCTGGGATTTTTAATGACCACAGAGAGTCAGGACCTCGGTTTATCGTCTCAACTGAAGGACGGTGCTCTTTGACAGTGTAGTGTCCCCATCACTATACAGAGGCGCTAGGACCCACACGGAGCACAGGGTGAGCAGCGCCCCCTGCTGGCCTCACTAACACACTATCGTTACTATAGCGTGTAAGGCGTTTATGATTTCCTCAACGCGCCATGATTTTTGGATTGCCTTGGTTAATAATAAAAGTAAACTGCTGCAGTTAAGATCCACTTCTCCTCTCTTGCCTGCCCCGGCATAACGGAGTACAGGAATAAAGAGAAATATGGATTGAGGAGCAGTTTCCCTCCACCTCGAGGACCAACTTCTGTCCCTTTATCAAGGGGGTCGCTCGCTGGGATGAGGGCAAGTTGAAGATGTGCTTTTGGAGTGGGCTGGACGACCACCGGATGTTACCAGCTGCTCGCTCCTCCAATATAGTGGCTGACTGATTCCCATTGAAAACAACTGGGAAAATCCGCTCTCCTCGAGTTTCATGAGGACGCCTGCTTCACCTTCCTTCCCTTCCTCGCTGTAACAACAGTATCCTGGACTAAAAATGCACATATTGCATGCATAAAGTACATATTTTTAGGTCACTGTAATTAAGAATCGAAGGTGCATGGTGGTCCTTGGTCTGATTTCCAGTGTCTAATGTAGTTACCTATTCTCTGCCGTCCCTCACACTGCAACATCACCTGACCTCTGAACTCTTCCTTCAGTCCTGCTCGAACCACGCATGCTCTAATATCTGCTCTAACGTTGGTCTCTTGCTTTGATAACTGTCCAGACACTGCTTTATCAGATCACAGCATTCTGTACGAGTTTTCAAAGAGGAAAGAGCTGGTTAGTCATGTACGCTCTTCTTTATGACGATGAATGTTGTCATGTATGAAAATAGCTTCTAAAATGCATAGATAAAAATAAAATGTTAAAGTATTCGTCGATTTAAAAAAAACTGCACATTCGAATGCAAAAAAGTTGAGCGTCTGATGTTTTTGACGAACAACATGTAGAAGAAGTGAGTGTTTCTGAATGGCAGTTTGCTGTTGTGTGTTAATTTCATTAAAAGATGCAATGCTTTATTTGCTTACGATATAGCACACATTATAATATAATTCGAATTTTGCTAATATTTAAGAATTTTTTTAATTTAGCTTTTCAGCCATTTTGACAGCCATACTGTATAGTATTTAGTTCTGTATTCAACATTAAACAAACAAGGACAATCTTCTTTGTTAGTTTGTCATCAATACAGTAGATATCCATTGATCATTTTTAGGTGTTCCATCTATCAGTTCTCCCCTTCATATTTAGTTGACTAACTGCCTGATTTTGTGTGTGTTTAACAGTGTTATTGTGATCTCACCTTTGGATAAAGTTGGCCGCAGTGGATCAAGTTTCCCGGATTGAAGAGCATTCAAGGGCTGGGATCCGCTCACTATCTCTAAAAGCACTCTTCCCAGAGACCAGGCCGTCGATTTCACCGCCCATTCACGACCTGAGTTGGGAGAAAGAGATCCTTTCATTTGCTAAAGTCATCAGGGAGCCATTAGTCTACTTTTAGATTACATTTGAGCAAACCTATAAAAACGATAATGGCATCCAATCCAACACATGCTTTTGTGGGAGCAACAGGCTTTCGAGACTTTTCAAGCACTACTTTTGTGGTTTTGCAGGACTACAATCAGAGATTTCACTTATTAAATAATATCTTTATTATCTTTCAAATTCTAAAAAAGGTAAATGGATAAATAAAAATAAACTAATAAAACAAAACGGTAAATGGGCTTTCTTGTTCAAACTGATTATTTTTCTCATGAATATATGATTGACCTGAAGAATGAAAGCTGTATCATATACTTAATTTTTAGCAGATTTATTAGGCTGGTGTCACTTTAAGAGCTACATGGATCCAATACACTGTTACACACACATTTTCACATCAACTGTTTATGTTCACTTTAGACATACCCGACTGTGTTTATGAGGATACTTACCAAAACAGCCTTTCAGCATATTTTACAGGATTTATTTATATTTAAGGAGAAAATACTCAGCAATGGTGTTGACTTATGAATTTACACATGGTTTGTCTTAAACCATATTAAAAACACCACACAGACACAACATTAAAAGCTGGATTTTCACCACAGGGGGACTAAATACTTAATTATAAGTTAATTTTGCATGAAAAGATTGTTTTATCAATAAAATTAAACACTAATTTCACATATATTTTCTTTCAATAATTCAAGCACTTTTAAGCCCCTTGTACGAACCCTGGAACAATAAGCTTGAATAATGTACAATATCTAATGGTTAACTCACTTTTACTGGTCTTAAAAAGTTCACAACAGCCGAAGTCGATGAATGTGAGCTGCAGCGTCTCTGTGTTGACCAGAATGTTGTCGGTCTTGATGTCTCTGTGGAAGACGCCCCGGTCGACGCAGTGTTTGGCTGCAAGCACCGCTTGGCGCATTAATCCCCGAGCCACGGCTTCATCCAGGGATCCTCCGTTGCGCAGGGAGAATTTGAGCAAGGTCTCGCACGGATGCGGATACTCCATTACTAGGACGAACTGCTCCGGCTGATCGAACCAATCCAACATTTTCACGATGTGCGGGCTTTCCGGAGGTTTGCGCATCAGCAGATTCACAGCCACTTCCATAAGCAGAGGTTTGGTGGATCCTGGCTGGAGAAACGTGTTGACCAAAGATCAGCTGTGACGCTTCACTTTTATATTGAAACAGCAGAGTCTACAAGTCTGAGACCACTTCAATTTGGCATTTTAATTCTATTTTTTCAAATCAAATCAAAATTGTAAACCTTGGTTTATTTCTAGATTTTAAATGTGATCGCAGTCTTTTGGACCCAAATACGTGTTAAAAGATGCATGAATGCTAGAGGTGCAGCGGATCGGCTCCCCGCGGTTCGGCACGCCTGTGATTCGCAGATAAACTGCTAAATATTATTTATACATTTATCTTTTAGATATTTGTCCATTTATTCAGTCTTAAAGTGACAGCAGCCTAATATTCCTGCTGTTGTCTGTGTCATTAATGTTAATAAAACAACAAAATACTTAAAAGATGAAACTATATTTAATTTCTACAGTGAACAAATTGTGTTAGATCACATTTAGGCTTAATTATTCATTTGTGTCCCTGAATACTTCTGTTAGACTTTACAACTTTGTTTTTTAGTATTCATCTCTACTTGTAATTTGTGTATTTATTCTTATTTTATTACTGATTGTTCAATTGTTTTTAATAATGTTCAAATTTGATCAGTTAGGCTAGTAGTTTTTGATCCAAAAATGTATCATGTAAATTTAGAGATTTTGTAATCCGTTGCACCACTAATGAATGCATGTAAAGATGCAAGTCTTGTCAACTTACCAGATTCATAAACGTGTCCCAGCACTTCTTAGGTTGAAATTTGATAGCAACCTGCAAGAAAACAAACAGTTTCTTCAGATCAAAATGATCAGCAATGATCTATATGTTCCATTTCCAAAAAAAGAAACAAGAAATCAGATGTTTTGTGATAAAAGCAAGAGTAGATTACCTTCTGGTTATCACATCTACGCGTCCCTTCACACACCGTGCCGAAGCCTCCCGTTCCCAGCACTGCTTTCACTTCATAAAAGGAGGAAAGTGCTCCTGAAAAAAAAAACATGCAAAAAGATCAGGTTATGATTCCTACATAACGTGGCAAAAATAAAAAAAAAGATCCATCAGAATCCAGTAGCATAAATACTTACTATCTAGGTACAAATGTGAATTAATGACAGTAGACGCACCTGTAGCTGAGCATAAAGCAGATGCACCTGGGACGGGTTTGGGCTCAGGATCGGCCAGCTTGAGACTGGATGAACTGGGAACAGGCGTAACCTCGTGACTGGATGGTCCCAGGATAGACGATACTAACTCTGAAACAAGGTCGGATAGACTTGGATCAAGCGATGAATCGAGGCTGACTGAACCTGACTGGGAATCAGCTGGATCCAGAGTGGACGAGAAGGGTAACGTGTCAGATGAGCTCTCGCAGTAAGATGGACCTGAGAAGGGTAACGGGTCAGATGAGCTCTCGCAGTAAGATGGACCTGAGAAGGGTAACGTGTCAGATGAGCTCTCGCAGTAAGATGGACCTGAGAAGGGTAACGGGTCAGATGAGCTCTCGCAGTAAGATGGACCTGAGAAGGGTAACGGGTCAGATGAGCTCTCGCAGTAAGATGGACCTGAGAAGGGTAACGGGTCAGATGAGCTCTCGCAGTAAGATGGACCTGAGAAGGGTAACGGGTCAGATGAGCTCTCGCAGTAAGATGGACCTGAGAAGGGTAACGTGTCAGATGAGCTCTCGCAGTAAGATGGACCTGAGAAGGGTAACGTGTCAGATGAGCTCTCGCAGTAAGATGGACCAGGATCAGTTAAGTCCCAGGAGAGGACAGATATTCGTGGCTGTAGATCTGCTGGATCTGGGTCCACTGTGTCGTCCCCGTAACAACAAAGAGCGGAAACCTTTATAATCTTCCGTGTTCGTTGGATGAACGCCCTGATGTCTTTCTTCACCCTCCTTTTTGATTGTTTTTCTAAAAAAGAAATGGAAAAGTAAATTAAAATCGACTTTGTGCTAGACTTTAACTCCGCAGTACTACTTACGGTTACTGACGTTAATGTGTGATGATTGTAGTCGGCTTAAAGGGCATTTGCTTTATAATATTGGGGTGGACTAAAATGGGAAGAAAAACTAAATACTTTTCAAGGTTCACATTTAATTCAGTAGGATTTTCTTTTCTTCTAGACTTATAAGCCTAAACTGTCTATCGCAGTTAAATAAGAAAAGTGACACAAAACAGTAAACTACAATCAAATACACATTTCAGATCGATTGATTCAAAATCAAGAATCGATATTAAATCGAATCGTGAGGAACCAGAAGATTCCCACCCCTAGATTATGGTGAACAAATAAAATAGAACTAGATCCCTCCATGCTGAATGTTGAACACTAATAAAGGGAACATAATAAATAACATAAACAGCAGACTAGTGCAAAAGTACAAATACAACTATAACGAAAAGAATGGCAGTAGACTAATAATAGACTTACCAACAGCCGGCGGTATCCCAGAATCCAGTGTGGATGGACTGGAGACGGATAATGGCTCGGGATCCGTCTGATTATTAGAGTCCAGTGTCACGCAACCGAGACTGAATAAAACTGGCCTGAGATCTGCTGGATCCTGGTTAGCCACCGGCTCATCGGCAAACCATTCTGAGGCAAATTTGTTGTTGATTTGAAAGCCGAGGACAGAACGCTTTATAGCCCTCCATTTCCTGCGGAGGAACGCCCCCACGGCTTTCTTCTTCTTCTTTGTTCGGTTTTCAGCAAACCATGAGTCAAACACTGAGGGAAGACATCAGGAAGAGAGAATACAATTGTTAGGAGAGACAACTGGAAAAGTGGGACATGAAGCATAAACTCTTAAAGTCCCCCTGTGGTGAAATATACCGGTAAGCTTTTAACGTTGTTTGTGTGTCTATGTGGTGTTTTTAATATGCTTTAAGACAAACATGTGTAAGTTCATAAGTCGACAGCATTGCTGAGTATTTTCTGCTTAAAACTGCAGTGAACCAAAGACAGTCTCAAAAACACGGTTTGAAATCGCTGGTGTTTCTGACGTCACAAACGACCTGAAAACAACACAACTCGGTATAATGAAAGAACTGACAGTAATAATAATGACCATAGACTCACCAAAAGCCGTCCCTAAGCCAGATGGATCTGGGATCTCAGAATCCGATGCCGATGGACCCGGGACAGGCGATGGGTCGGGATCGTCCTGACTGGAGTCCGGTGTCAGCTCGATACTAGAGAGACTGGATAATCCTGAGACAGACGTCAGCTCTAGATCTGGTGCCGACTCTGGATCCAGCACAGATGAACCGGAGACCGGTGATGGTTCAGGATCATCCGGGTCGCTCCCAGGTGACAGATCGAGACTGGAGACATCCGAGACCGACATCAGCTCCAGAACGGATTCACTGGAGACAGACGACGACTCGGGATCATTCGGATCGGCATTAACCGGCAGCTCGAGACTGGAGACATCTGAGACCGACAACAACTCCATAACGGATTCACTGGAGAACGATGACGGCTCAGAATCGTATGGATCGGCATTAACCGGCAGCTCGACTGCAGATGGACACGGATCGACTGATGACGCCCAGTCAAACCCGGATAAATCCTGCTGGACATCCGTGGGATCGCAGTAGGGAAATGTGGACACTATCTCGACCTCACTGCAACCCAGGGTGGGAAGCTTTACAGCCTTCCCTATTCTCCGTAAGAAAGCACGGATGCCTTTCTTCTTCCTTTTCTTTGGCTTTTCTAAAGAAAGGTAAAAACATTACCACAAGAAACCGTAAATACTGAGGCTTGACATCATGAAGAAAGAAGAACATGGGATGAAAAAGGTTTAGGTGAGAAAACAGTTAAAGATGTTCATCCAATCATCCCAGCGCCCGATTACACACAAACACACGCAAACACACACACACACACACACACACACACACACACACACGCGCGCACACACACGCACACACACACACACACACACACACACACACACACACACACACACACGCTTTCTTTTTCATTTCACATTATTCTCTTTCTGACAAACGATACTCTTTCCACTCATCATGGAAGAGCTTCTCCGACAGTTAACCGAGGTCAGCGTGCGCCAGCAACAATTTGCGGAGCATTTGGCCACACGCCAGACCCAGGCTGATCAGGAAATCGCCGCTCTTCACACTGCCGCCAGACAGCGCGTTCCGTTACCCGACCCATGGGTCCATCTGCTCCCCAAAATGACCATCCATGATGATGTCGAGGCATATTTGCAGATGTTCGAGAATATTGCTACAACGGCGCACTCGCCCCTCTTCTCACTGGTGAAGCCCAGCGCGCCTTCTTCAGCCCACAGCAAAGGCAGAAAGGTATGAGGATGTAAAAAGGGAAATTTTGGCTAGAGTGGGGTTGTCCCCAGTGTGCGCAGCCCAGTGCTTCCATGACTGGTCATATCAGAGCAGACGCCCCTTAAGTACTCAAGCGGCCGAACTGTCTCGTATAGCGCAACATTAGTTGATGGATGGAGAGCCCACCCCTGCCCAGGTAATGGAACGCGTGGTCATTGACCGCTTTCTTTGGGCCTCCTACCGCCAGGCTGTGGGTATGCAAAACCCTACAACTTCAGAGCTAGTGGAGGCGATTGAACTGGCGGAGGCGGCCCACCGTCTTGAGGCTGGGGAGCGAGTACCACCTTTCCTCCGAAAGGGCGGCTCCAGAACAGCGCACACCAGAAGGCGCTCACACGACCAATAAGCAGAACGGTGGCCCCGGATGAGTCCATGCCAACAGCGCCCTCTTCCCCCAAAATTCGCGCTTGGTTGGCAGGGTGTGCGGTGCACCACGAGCTCCCCCGAGGAGCCCCAGAGACCGAGATCAAGATCAGCGGCCGGCTGTTCAAAGCGGTCCTCGACTCGGGCAGCACCGTCAGCCTCGTCAGGGCAGATATTCTTCCTCCACGCAACGAGACCAAGACGCTATTACCTATCACCTGCGTGCACGGAGACACACGGACAGGTGCCTGCTCGCCGCGTCACCATCTCCGCGGGCTTCGGGGTCCTGGCCCATAGAATGTTGGGCTCATTAAGATCTGCCCGTGCCTTTGCTGCTGGGCCGAGACTGGCCGGGCTTCGAAACCCTGCTCAACGACGCCACACGACCCTATCCAACCCAGTAGCGGTCGCCGTGGGCGATGACCAGCAAAGAATACCCGCAGACGCCCAGTTCTCTTGGCCTCTGACAGTGGGAGAGATGGTGAGTCCCCTTCCCTTTCCTCTAATCTTTTCTATGATGTGTACCAACAGGTCTCGGGGGGGCGGCTCTTTTGGCCGTGCTCAGCGGGAGGACGAGCGTCTGAAACACTGCTGGACGCAGGTCTGTGTGATGAATGGAGAAGACACCCGGCCAAAACCCCACCCTTGCCCCCACTTTGTCATAGAAAACGGCCTACTCTATTGTGTCGCTCAGCGGAGGGGAGAGGAAAAAAAAACTGTTAGTGGTGCCGCGTTCAAAGACGGAGACGATCCTGCAATTGGCACACTCCCACCCATTGGCAGGACACCTCGGCGCAGCTAATACCATCCAACGCATTCGAGACCAGTTCCACTGGCCTGGCCTGGAGGCCGAAGTGAAGCAATTCTGTCAAGCCTGTCCGGTCTGCCAGAAGACGTCACCTAAACCACCACCCCCCACGCCACTCATACCGCTGCCCATCATTGAGGTGCCCATCGAGCGCATCGGGATGGATCTGGTAGGGTCGTTACCAAAGTCAGCCCGGGGACATGAACACATCCTCGTCGTGGTCGACTATGCCACCCGCTTACCCTGAAGCAATTCCACTCCGGAAAGCCACCGCGAAGAATATCGCCCACGAGCTCTTCCTACTGTTCAGCCGAGTTGGTATACAGGTGGAAATCTGGACCGATCAGGGAACACCGTTCATGTCCCGGCTAATGGCCGATCTCTGCCGCTTACTCCAAGTGAAGCAGCTGCGGACGACTGTGTATCATCCTCAGACGGACGGGCTCGTCGAACGTTTCAACCAAACCCTCAACAAATGCTGCGACGGGTGGCAGCCAAAGATAAACGGGACTGGGGACCAGATGTTGCCCTACGTTCTGTTCGGTATACGGGAAGTTCCCCAGGCGTCCACAGGCTTTACCCCCTTCGAGCTCCTCTTCGGACGACAACCTCGAGGGCTGCTCGATGTGGCAAAAGAGGCGTGGGAACACCAGCAGCCCACCCCGCACCGGTCCCTAGTCGAGCACGTCGCCGAGATGAGACAACGGGTAGACCGCGTCATGCCCCTAGTCCGGGAACATCTGGTAAAAGCCCAGCAGGCACAACAACGCCATTATAACCGTACAGCTCAGCCCCGAGAGTTCCAAGCGGGCGATCGGGTTATGCTGTTAGTCCCCACCGCAGCCTGTAAGTTCCTGGCCACTTGGCAGGGCCCGTATACAGTTGTAGAGAAAGTGGGACCTGTAACGTACCGAGTACGGCAACCTGGGAGACGGAGCGCTGATCAGCTATACCACGTAAACCTGCTGAAGAGGTGGGTGGGGACCAAAGAACAGACCGTAGCTCTTGCCAATGTCGAGTCCGTTTTTGGTGGATACCAACCCCAGTCTGTCGGGGGAACAAAAGGCTGAACTGGGACACCTGATTGGTCAGTTTTCAGATGTGTTCTCTACAGTCCCCGGGCACACCAGTCTGGTACAACACGACATTATAACACCGCCGCGGGGTCATCGTAAAACAACGGCCCCTACCGTATTCCAGAGGCTCGTCGGCTGGCTATCGAGGAGGAAATCCAACAGATGTGAAAAAAGAAACGAGAAAAAAAAAAAAAAAAAAAAAAAAAAAAAAAAGAAAAAACGAAAAAAAAAAAGAAAACGAACCGAAAAAAAAAAAAGAAAAGAAAAAAAAAAAAAAAAGAAAAAAAACTACCAGGAAACGAAAAAAAGGACGAAAAAAAAAAAAAAAAGAAAAAAAAAAAAAAAAAAAAAAAAAAAAAAAAAAAAAAAAAAACGAAGAGAAAAAGAAAAAAAGAACGAAAAAAAAAAAAAAATAAAAAAAAAAAAAAAAAAAAAAAAAAAGGAAAAAAAAAAATAAAAAAAAAAAAGAAAAAGAGACGAAAAGAACACCCTGGTGCTATTCCTATTTCTACTACCCAGATCCGAAAGCCCTAAATAGTATGTCCCCTCTTTTGTGAATTTTCAGAACCGTAGTAAAATAGTTATTTGTATTCAGTTTTCACATGTCTTTAGGCTTCTTCCTCAGGTGAACGCCCCGTTCCTGTGGCAACCAGTGCGACGCCAAATTCAAGATCATCTCCGACCTGAAGCTCACAGCCGGGTTCATTCACACCGGCGAGAACCTTATAAATGTGATTCTCTGTGAGTATCGCCTGTCCTTGAAGGCCAATTTAAAAATCGCATGTACACTGAAGCACAGCGCCTCCGACTCGTCCGCGCTCAAAGCGCGACTTCCAGTGCGCCACCAAAGCCATCCTGCGACTCCATTCCCCGGGGGGGGGGGTGAAAGCACCACCCGGCCCAGCATTTGCAGTGCAGCGAGTGCAGTTTACTCCTGTCTCCAGCCAAGGGGGCGCTCAAGAGCGCCACGAGCGCAGTGCACGCCGACGAACGCCCTTTTAAATGCGAGCACTGTAGTTTCTATAAGCCGCGCAGTAAAATTTGTTAATTCACAGAGAAGTGTCAGCAGAAAACCGGACAGGCAGGTCAAGGGCGGGAACAGGGGAAAGGAGCCCCTCCCAAACCTCTTAACTCACGCTACCGGGCGAGACTGGAGCAACGCGGGCGGTTTTGTTGCGCTTGTGCGGGCTTTCGTTCGTTAGGGAAGATTCTCTTCGCAGCCCACAAGAGCAGCATAACAGAACTCACACAACATAGTCAGAATCACGAACACAACTGTAACAACAACCCTAGAAAATGGCAGATTGCCCGCAATTGCAACCGATTCCGCCCAAAGCTTCCCTACAGCGCAACGCATCTTAAGAATATGGTGGGGGGGGGGGGGGGGGGGGTGGCCCCTCTTTAGGACCGGAGCTACTTTTGTTCAGGCATCCGCTGCAAAGGCGGAGCATTTTTGCTCGGTTCGGATGATCACGACGTGCTTTTTGAACCCCTGTAATAAGCACTCAACATGCTAGCACCAGAAGCGGCCCCTCGGGCACCATAGGGGGGTCGCACTCAAATCAGCCGCCGTGAACCGCCCCCCAGACCAGCATCAAAATTTCATCGCCTCCGGTTCTGCATCACTTCCTGTTGGCACACACACGTTCATCCAACGTCCTGTCTCTGACCTGGAAAGCCTCCACAAGCTCATTCAGGAGGCGGGACTGATTTACGGTGTAACAGAGGCCACGCCGTTTCGATCGCCGCCCACAAAGGAACCATCTGAATATTGAGGTGTCCTCTTCTCAGACATTCCAGCACTTCAGAGAGACGCTATGGGCCTGAAGACAGCTTATAGATAATGATTGCACCAGGACCTTCTGTTCAAAGTCTCCACCCCTGTCGATTTCAACACAAGACCAGCAGGCTATTAAGTACTCTCTGTCCCTCCCTCACCATATATTTTCCCGACTCCAACACAGGGACAACAGTGATTCCGTATTTTATCAAATCATGAGATTCCACGGGATAGCACAATAATTAAAATGAACCGTTTTCCTGTTTCTTTTCCAACTAATGCTTCATTCGCATTGTGTTGGAATTCCGGAATTATAGAGAACGGCCTCTGCGGTTTCAACGGAAATAATCAATGTGCAAGTTTTGTTGGTAAGACAACATAATTCTTCATCACTACTTTCGTATAATTCACATTGGAGATACAAAGCAAAGCATAGCCCACTGCCATTCGGTGGAAATCAGAGCTTTCATAAAAATTAATATTTATACTTATAATTATGATATGGACAAGGTGTGAATTGATCTTACAAGTTGAAAATGTGTAATTATGGAGCTTCGGATAATTCCAGCATGTAGCAATAAGCGGTTGCCATGATGATCAGGGTGTCATATTTTCTACTTTTCAAGTTATGCATCAAATCAAATGTTGGACAAATCTCTTCTACATAAAAATAAACATTTTTCTTTTTCAGTTTTGACTTACTTTTACATTTTAAGTTGTATAATACTGCTCCGGTAGCCCCCAAAAAGTAACCCTTCAAGAAACAAGTCATTCAAACTTTGGAGTCAGTATGTTTAAAAAAAAAAAAGGAAAATTAAGGAATTAAAGATTTTTTA
The DNA here is from genome assembly GCA_030578275.1 of Meda fulgida. Classification (NCBI taxonomy): domain Eukaryota; kingdom Metazoa; phylum Chordata; class Actinopteri; order Cypriniformes; family Leuciscidae; genus Meda; species Meda fulgida. Next base: position 34,830,571 of record CM060631.1, on the reverse strand, counting down.
GTCACTAGGATTGCATTAAATTGATCAAAAGGTGAGAGTAAAACTATTTTAAAGGACATTTATAATGTTACAAGAGATTTATAATTCAAATACATCTTAATCTATTGGAAACCATTCTATTCATGAAAAAACCCTGACATTTTTTATCATGTATCCACAAAAAATGAAGCAGCACAACTGGTTCGACATTAAATAATGTTTTTTGATCATCAAATCAGCATGTTAGATGATTTCTGACGGATCATGGGACACTGAAGACTGGAGTAATGATGCTGAAAATTCACAGGAATTGCCAAATAATCAAGTAACGGTGAATGCCTAAGAGACTTCTTTCGAAAACACTTTAAAATCCATTGACACCAACTTTTTATGTTAGCTACACAAGCTTGAAGGGTTGCTTGTGCCGTGAAATACAGTCGTAAGTTGCCTGTATATAAAAGTTTAAATAACTACATTTATTTTCCAGGCAACACTTTACAACAGGGTCTCATTTTGTTCAACATAAGATAATGCATTCTCCTAACATGACTATGAGCAATATTTTTTTAAAAGCATGTTGGGTTTAATGTTGTGAATACAAATACAATTCGTTGTTCAGACATTAGTTTCAGTGAATTAATATAAATTGGCTACGCCACTTTTTGCGTTTACTTAAGGAGAATAGTTATTATTAATAGTATTGCTGTTCATGTTAATGTAGTTAACCAACTAATGAAACCTTCTTATAAAGTGTTGCCTATTATCAAATAGTGTGCATCTAATCTCTAGTGATATTGTCACAAAAAAATCCCTTGTTTTCTTATTATGACTCATGTTAATTTAGCTATTTAATTCCTTGTTCACAGCCAGTGTACTAAGCGGTGGCGTTTTACCGCATTTTTGTAAAGGAACCAGCTGAATACTCAATGGGAATAGAAGAATAACAGGTTTAGCTAAGATATACATTTGTTGCGACAAGAATCAAGATCAAGTGTTTTAACAAGCAAAACCTTTTTCTTGCCTGCAGATGTCAGGTGCAACCTTCCAAAATGCATACAGTAAAGCCCAAGGCTCGTAAGCATCGTTATCAGTCATCTCTTATCTAATGTTTTCAGTGTAATTTAGGAAATAAAAGTTTTTCCTATGCAATATACACTCGTATGCTCTTTTGAATTTCGGGCGCCAGTAGCTGATATCCACCTTGGTAGCGTTAAACAGACCCATGCAACGATCGCGTTTCCTGCAGTGACAGTTAAGAGATAAGATCTTTCAGCAGTTGTATAGAGCAGATGGAGACGCATTGAAATAAGGATTGCTGCATTTTGCCTGGCGTGCATATGTCTGACCACCCGTCTCATATCAGGCATTTCCCCCGCCGCAAACGCGCCAACGAAGCTCACGCTCCGCGAATCCAACCAGATAAAGCCTGTGACCTTCCTCTCAGGGGATGGGTGACTGGAGAGCACCTGTTTTTTGCGCCGGGTTCTGCCAACAACAATCCTCAATTCAATGATTTCATATTGTACTTAGTGGCAAATATCCCGCTGGTTGCTATACCAAACTGGCTGAATGTAGGGACATTTTTTAGTCGTTGGAAACCATGTTCAGCGCTGGTTGGCAGTTGGTAGATTAGATTCAGTTCTTCGAAATGATTAATTTGTTATACTTATTGAGTTAGTAACTTGTATAATTGTACAGTGTTTTCTGAAAATAAAGTCACCACACTTTAAAGCCACGAGGCTAGCTCTGCATGGGTGGGTGCGGTGTCCGTCGATAGATAAAGACGCGGTTTCGAGTGGAGCAGGATTGGCGGGCTTTGTAGTGTCTCACCCTCATTTTGTTAAACCCAGTAAGACTTTCGGGGTCGGGTCCTTCCCATCACAATGAAGATCTTTTTAATGAAATCTGAAGTCTTTCTCTCCCTCGTTGTAACACAACTACCTCTGACACTTCAAAAGTCATCAAAGTGGTAGGCTTGCGTAGCTGGCAACGAGGGACAGAGCTCTCAGATTTCATCCAAAAAGTCTTAATTTATGTCAGAAGTCTTAGAACAACATGAGGGTGAGTAAATGATTACAGAATTGTAATTTTGGGTGAAATAATCCCCTTGTAACTCTAGAATGATAAGTGATTCATAACAGCAAATATGGCGTCATATGAATAAATTTCCAGCAGCCCTTGACGAGTGTTGATAGGCTAAATGTTTGTGTTGCAGACCTGTGTGCGAGTGAGCAGTATAAAAAATATAATAATGAATAGGCATATAGCCTAATATAGCATGATACTTTAATTTTGACATTCAATCGCATATCAGACGAATCCAATTTTTTTTATGTGAATTATGAATGCTCTCCAAAAGTCACAATCTCTGGATTGTGGTTGTTTGGCTGGTAATTATGAACCGGTTGTTTGGATTTTATTATTGGCAGTTAAGTCTTTAGTATGGTCTATATGTAAAAGTCATATTAAACACATCTTTTCTCCCCTTAACCAATCAGCTTCTTCTATTGCCGTAGTTTAGCCTGCATTACCATATGAACTCTGATTGGATGGCTGAGAGTACTCATGTTTATGTAATAATCTGCTTGAAAGAAGATATCTCCTAATATTTCCTTACTAGTTCACAATCTCTGGATTGTGGTTGTTTGGTCAAGGTTTGATGATGACAATCATCATTTAATGACTTGATTCACTGATCTCATTGTCTGTCTCTGATTACAAGGGTAACATATTATTTGTTTTATTTGAAACTGAGTTTCTACAGCATAAGAAACTTCGGCATCATTATTGTGGAGAGGATCGATTGCTCCTGTCTGCCTCCCTGCCTGCTGTGAGTTTGTTTGCGTCGAGGCTGTAAGCTCTACGCCTCGTATTAGCTTTGTATTTCTTTCTGTTTTGAACCATCATTTACTATCATTCCTAGTTGTTTATATTACTAAATATAGTTTACCCACCATCTCAGATTAACCTTACATCGCTAGCTTCCGTTATTGTTAGCACAGAACGCGTGTTTACGCGCCACCCGCGCTCATTTATTTATTTTCTCTCGCACGCCCGCGCCTTTGAGTTCATAAAAGCCCAGGTAAGTAAGAATCAGTCAACACAAACGGTGAGTAATGTCTTGTCCTGTTATTGTCACCTGTGTTACATGTCATATGTTTAGTGTAGCCTTCTCCGATGGCAATATAGGATTTATTTGTGCTAAATGCAAGGAGACAGTCAGGCTGACGGAGAAGATTTCAGAGCTAGAGACACGCATCCAAACTTTAATTGAGGATAGTAAGGATAGTACTAGAGCTTTAGATACTATTTTGGATGCGCCTAGCATAGTGAACTCTGTACATGATTCGGTTCCGGCTGAAGTAGAGCCCACGCAGCAGGGCAGATGGTGACCGTGAGAGATCGCTCTAGTCGCGGATTAAAAAAACACTCTTCCGTTCCGATTACCATAACAAATCGATTTGCCGCACTCAGTGAAACACCCACTGAGAATTCTGTTGATTGTGCCCTGGTAATTGGTGATTCGATCACACGGAACGTGAAAATAGAGACACCAGCCACCATAGTCACATGTTTGCCGGGAGCCAGAGCGCCTGACATCAAAGCAAATTTAAAAGTGCTGGCTAATGCTAATCGTAAATTCTCTAAGATCATTATTCATGTCGGCACTAATGATGTTCGACTCCGCCAGTCGGAGATCACCAAAATTAATATTAAAGAGGTGTGTAAACTCGCAAGTACGATGTCAGGCACTGTAATTTTCTCTGGCCCCCTTCCTGTTCGCAGGAGTGATGAGATAGTTAGCAGATTGGCCTCACTCAATGGTTGGTTGTCTAAGTGGTGTCCGTTGAATAATATAGAATTCATAGACAATTGGAAAAGTTTTTGGGGCAAGCCTGAACTGTTGAAAAGAGATGGTGTTCATCCCTCCTGGGATGGTGCTGCTCTTCTCTCTAGTAATATGGCACATAGTCTTAGAGCTGAAACATGACAATCTGGGGCTCAGGTCAGGAAGCAGACAGACTGGCTAAACCGACCGTCTGCTAGCGGCCTCGCGTCACCAAGGTCAGATAAATCCCATCACATAGAGCCTCTTTCACCTAGATATCATCATATAGAGACTGTGTCTGCTCCCCGAATTTGGAAATCCAAAAAACGTCAGGTAAAAAATTTAATTGATGTTCAACAAATAAAAAACAGATATAATACAGATGAACAAATGATAAAGCTTGGGTTGCTGAATATTCGATCCCTTACTTCAAAATCGCTCATAGTTAATGATATGATTTCAAGTTATAATCTAGATGTGCTGTGTTTGACAGAAACCTGGCTAAAACCAAACGATTACATTACTTTAAATGAGTCAACCCCACAAGATTACAGTTATAAACATGAACCTCATCTGAAAGGCAAAGGTGGAGGAGTTGCTGTAATGTATAGTAATATTTTCAAAACCACTAAGAAATCTATTTTTAAATATACTTCTTTTGAAGTGTTGGTGCTTAATGTAAAAATATAGTGTAAACGATAAATCACGTTTGAGATTTCTGCTGGCTACTGTATACAGGCCACCAGGGCACCATAAAGATTTTATCAAAGAATTTGCGGACTTTCTATCAGAATTAGTATTGGCTAACGATAAAGTACTAATTGTTGGTGATTTTAATATACATGTAGATAATGAAAAAGATGCATTGGGATTGGCACTTAAAGACATTGTAAACTCAATTGGAGTTAGACAACACGTGTCAGGACCCACTCATTGTCGTAATCATACTCTAGATCTAATATTATCACATGGAATAGATGTTGATGCCGTTGAAATTCTGCAGCAGAGCGATGACATCTCAGATCATTATCTAGTCTCATGTAAATTATATTTAGCCAAGGCTGCAAAGCCGACTCCGTGTTATAAATATGTTAGACCTATAACTTCTGCCACTAAAGATTGCTTTATCAATAATCTTCCTAATAAGTTTCATCATCTCAGCATCCCGGATAGCTTAGAAGAACTTGATATTGCAACAGAAACTTTTAACTCTCTCTTTTCCAGCACTTTAGACGCAGTTGCTCCGTTGCGCTTAAAGAAGATTAAAGAAAATAGTCCAACGCCGTGGTACAACGAGCACACTCAGGCCCTTAAGAGAGCAGCCAGAAAAATGGAGCGCAACTGGAAGAAAACAAAACTAGAGGTATTTCGGATTTCATGGAAAGAGAGCTCGATTGCTTACAGAGAGGCTTTAAAAGCTGCTAGATCTGCTTATTTTTCAACCCTATTAGAAGAAAATAAACATAATCCTAGGTATTTATTTGAAACAGTGGCTAAACTAACGAAAAAGAAAGCTTTAAGCACAGAAGTTTCCAAGCAACACAGCAGTAATGACTTTATGAACTTCTTCACTTATAAGATTGATAATATCAGGGAGAAAATTATAACTATGCAACCGTCTACTACAGTATCGCATCAGGGAGTGCATTGTAGTCTCCCTGAGGAAAAATTGTTTTCATTTGTTGCTATAGGAGAGGAAGAATTCTGCAAACTCGTTAATTCATCTAAATCGACAACTTGTATGTTAGACCCTATACCGACTAAGCTACTGAAAGAGATGCTTCCAGAGATCATAGATCCTCTTCTTAATATCATTAATTCGTCTTTGTCTCTAGGATATGTACCAAAAACCTTTAAGCTGGCTATGATAAAACCGCTTGTTAAAAAACCGCAACTTGATCCTTCAGAATTAGTCAATTACAGGCCGATCTCAAATCTGCCTTTTCAGTCAAAGATATTAGAAAAAGCAGTATCCTCACAACTGTGTTCCTTTCTTGAAAGAAATGATATCTGCGAGGATTTTCAGTCAGGATTTAGACCGAACCATAGTACTGAGACAGCTCTCATTAGAGTTACAAATGATTTACTTTTATCATCCGATCGTGGTTGTATCTCTCTATTAGTGTTACTTGATCTTAGTGCTGCATTTGACACAATTGACCACAACATTCTTTTAAATAGACTGGAAAACTATGTTGGCATTAGTGGAATTGCACTAGCATGGTTTAAATCATACTTATCTGACCGTTATCAGTTTGTAGCAGTAAATGAAGAGATGTCTTATCGATCACAAGTTCAGTATGGCGTACCACAAGGCTCAGTACTAGGACCGCTGCTGTTCACTCTGTACATGCTACCATTAGGACATATCATTAGGAAACATGGAATTAGCTTTCATTGTTATGCCGATGATACTCAGCTGTATATTTCTTCAAAACCTAACGAAACTTACCAATTCACAAAATTAACGGAATGCATAGCTGATATAAAAAATTGGATGACTAGTAATTTCCTACTACTAAACTCTGAAAAAACAGAGATTCTAATTATTGGACAAAAAACTTCCACACGTAATAACCTAGAATACTGTCTAACACTTGATGGCTGCTCTGTTCAGTCTTCGTCGTTGGTTAGGAACCTGGGTGTGCTCTTTGATAGCAATCTTTCATTTGAAAGTCACGTGTCTAGTATCTGTAAAACCGCATTTTTCCATCTTAAAAATATATCTAAATTACGACATATGCTCTCATTAACAAATGCGGAACAATTAGTTCATGCTTTCATGACAACAAGACTAGATTATTGTAATGCTCTACTGGGTGGTTGCCCTGCACGCTTAATAAATAAACTACAGCTGGTCCAAAACGTAGCCGCTCGAGTTCTTACTAGAACCAGGAAATATGACCATATTAGCCCGGTTCTGTCAACACTGCATTGGCTGCCTATTAAACATCGTATAAATTTTAAAATATTGTTGATTACTTACAAAGCACTAAATGGTTTAGCTCCGCAGTACTTGAGCGAGCTCTTAACGCATTATAGTCCTTCACGTCTATTGCGATCTCAAAATTCGGGCCAGTTGATAATACCTAGAATATCAAAATCGACTGCGGGCGGTAGATCCTTTTCCTATTTAGCACCAAAACTTTGGAACAGTCTTCCTACCATTGTCCGGGAAGCAGACACACTCTGTCAGTTCAAAACTAGACTAAAAACACACTCTTTGACCTAGCATACACATAATATATTATAGACTTCTATAATTCAATGTTAGGCTGCATAGATTAGGTCAGCCGGAACTGGGAACACTTCCCTTAAATCCTGATGTACTCGTTACATCATCATAAGAAGAATGGCATCTACGCTAATTTTAGTGTCTTTGTTTATCCCGAGGTTTTCCCGCAGCCGACCGGATCCAGGCCGTATCCAGATCTGACTAGGAGCTTTGCCTGGACCCGATGACAACCCAGTGCTTAAGTGCCAACTAGCCTCTCCCTATGGAGGATCCCTTTCCCACTCTACAGATAAAACGTTGTGATTCCGGTGCGCGTACCCACCCCGAAGTGATAAAATAAAACAAAATTCAGTATCAAATTACAGTTACTGTAAATCCGGCCTCTAGTTCATAAACGCCAGAGGAGAACTGGCCCCCGACTGAGCCTGGGTTCTCCCAAGGTTTTTTTTTTTCTCCATTAGGTCACCTGATGGAGTTTTAGGACACCAGTAGGTCACCTGATGGAGTTTTAGGACACCAGTGGGTCACCTGATGGAGTTTTAGGACACCAGTAGGTCACTTGATGGAGTTTTTCGGTTCCTTGCCACTGTTGCCTTTGGCTTGTTCAGTTGGGGATATTCAAAATAATTAACCAAGCATTAATACCATTGATCAGCCCTACCAAACGTGGATGTTTTTTCACTAAGAAACAAACATTGTTATGTTATTTGATGGATACTGTGAAGCTGCTTTGATGCAATTTATATTGTGAAAAGCGCTATATAAATACACTTGACTTGACTTAAGAACTAGCAATATTGTCACTCTCAGATAATATGAAGGATTTTACAGAAAATGTAATTCGTTACAAAAACTAACACAGATATCATGAATCAGCATATGAATCTCAACAATGGTGACCATTAAAAAACTATTCATACTGCAAAGCATGCTGGGTACAACCATAATACAAACCTTATCCATGCCTCCCAGCATGCATTGCAGTATGAATAATTTTTTAATGGTCACCATTGTTGAGATTCATATGCTGATTCTTGATGTCTGTGTAAGTCAGCATTATATCATAGAGGTTTGTAAAATCTGATTGTAACAACACTGGGCCTTACAGCAGAATCACAGTTCTTTTATAATGAATAATACAAGTTATATATCACCTGTTTAATCAGAGATTATTCTCTAGAAAAGACCAGAAAATCAAGACATCAAATGATGATTCATCTTTCCATAAATCATCATCAAAACACAACCACATGCTCATATTTTCTTTTAGCTTTTGTGCCATAACAAATGTGTTTAATAAAAACTCAGTTACAGCAGCCAGAGGAAAAACTGGTGTTATAAAGTCAAGGGTCCAGAGCCCAACTAAAGCAAACACTGACCACTATCATGGTGTCTTTAAATGAAAAACAAATCATCTTCATCTAAACCTCTGTTCATTCACAATAACACTTTCTGTAGACGCATGACTCAAATAACTCAATAACTCATAACTCAAATTGGTTAATAAGTGAAGCTGGTAATGCTGTTTGTGGAGTTGCTCAATCCTCCTCTGAGATCTTCAGAGATTTAAACATATTTTATCTTCAGTGATTTCATCTAATGTTGTGGCTGGAAGTCAGTTGTAGTTCTTGTGTTTCTCTGTCCTTCAGTGATCCTGCATGTTAACAGCAGGTGTTCGTCACTAATGCTCAACAATCACTTCATTAATCACTTCATTAATCACTTAATTTCTTGACTGCAATATCTACTTTTAGTGAACTCAACTGAAATAATTTCAGAGTACTCTAAACTATTGTTTGTTATAAACTTAAATGAATTGAGGTAATAAGTTTCCTCAAATGTAATGAGTTAGCTTAACTCATTGGATTGGACTTTGTGTGATATTGTGAGCTAGCAGTAACTGCAAGTGCTCTGAGTTCGTTTAAAGTTTGTCATTTCACTGTTTTTACACAATAAAGTGAAGTTTCAGCTGTATACAGTATTAAATGCAGTGTAAAGTTTAATTGTGTTTTAAGAAATATTATTGTTTTTGTAAACTCGAATAAAATAAGTTCAGAGTACTCATAACTATTGTTTTTTATAACTTATATGAATTGAGGTAATCGGTTTCCTCAAATGAAATGAGTTAGCTTAACTTGTTGGGTTTTACAGTGCTTATTAATTAGATACTAGTACTTATTAATTAACTACTAGTACTTATTCAATAGATAATAGTTCCTATTAATTAGATACTAGCATTTATTCCAAATGATACTGGTAACTATTCTTATCTTACTAGTCACAACTGCGTTTTACTAGTCTTATGTTATGACTAGTCAGAACGGCCACTGTATAGTTCAATTAAAAATCTTACTAGTAAAATAAAAAATCTTACTAGTAACATTTGGAATAAATAGTATCTAATAAATAGATACTAGTATCTATTGAATAAGTACTAGTATCTAATGAATAAGTACTAGTATCTATTTAATAAGTACTAGTATCTAATGAATAAGTACTAGTATCTAATGAATAAGTACTAGTATCTATTGAATAAGTACTAGTATCTAATGAATAAGTACTAGTATCTATTGAATAAGTACTAGTATCTAATGAATAAGTACTAGTATCTAATGAATAACCACTAGTATCTGTTGAATAAGTACTAGTACCCAAATAATAAGCACTAGTATCTAATGAATAAGCACTAGTATCTGTTGAATAAGTACTAGTACCTAAATAATAAGCACTAGTATCTGTTGAATAAGTACTAGTACCTAAAGAATAAGCACTAGTATCTAAAGAATAAGCACTAGTCGCTAATGAATAAGTACTAGTACTTAATGGAATAGATACTAGTATCTAAAAATAAGCACTAGTAGCATGAAAATAGAGACTAGTAGGTTAAAATGATTAAATGTTAAAACGGCCTGCCATAATCCAGTGAGCGACAGGTTTCTGAACAGCAGTTGTTACTTTCGTTTTTGCTCTTCTTCGTGTGTTTTGCAGGAGGGTTTGGAACAGCTGAACAGTTCACAGCGACACCTACTGCACTGGAGCGGGATATTATACCACATATATCTCTAAATCCTGTTTAAAATCTCTTAAATACACATTTGAATGAATGAATGAATGAATGAATAATTTATTTCTTTTCTTTCTTTTTCCTCTTCAGAACATGATCATTAGTAACAGAACATATTTTAACAAGAAGATAAGAACAAAATCTCAGCATGTTCAAAAGAAAAGAAAAAATATAGAAAAAAGGAGAAGGAAGAAGCTAACTTATATTTACCTTCCCCTTTTAAACATCTAGCTTTGAAACGGCTACTGTTTTCTCTTTACAAAATATCATAATTTATACTTATTGAGAGAGAAAAAAAACGTAATCATTTGAAGTACATTTATCTAAAAATAAATCTCACACAATACAATTATAAAATGAGAAAGAATGAAAAAAAAAACACAATGTAATACTAACAATAATATAAATATTAATGAAATGGCAAGAAACAGACTGTTTTGGTAAATCAACCTCTTGAAGAAGAAATGAGACATCATGACCCACACTTCTGTACAGTAGTGCAAATAAGGAAGAAAAAAAAGCGCGCAGTATAAAATACACATTGTATCTCGGTTCAATATGTGTCTCACTTTACAAAATATACCATTAATCTTTGCCAATTTAGAACTAATATATTTGACTTGTGGTTTCCAGCTTAATTTATGATCAATTATTACTCCTAAAAAGGCGTTTTCATAGACTCTTTCTACCCTGGAATTATCACACAGTACTTCAATAGTTAAATCTTCGGGAATTCTACGTTTCCCAAAGATCATAAATTTAGTTTTCTTTATATTGAGAGATAATTTATTTAAATCAAACCACGATTTAAGCTTAGCCAACTCTTTAGAGACAGTCTTCAACAAATGTTGGAGATTCTCTCCTTCACAAAATATATTTGTATCATCTGCAAAAATTACAAATTTCAACAAATCGGAAGTTTCAACAATATCATTTATGTATAATAAGAATAATTTTGGTCCTAGAATTGAACCTTGTGGTACACCATATATTATATTTTGGAGCTTCGACCTTTCCTCCCCCTCTGCACATATTGTTGTCTATGTTCTAAATAGCTTTGTATCCAGTTTAGCCCTATTCCCCTAATTCCATAAATTTCCAATGTTTGCAGTCTTTCAACAGTGCATCTGCTATATTCCCTGTTTCTGGACTATTATCTAAGATGCTGGATATTGTAAATGACTGACATCCTGAGGTTTGTATTTATTATACATTCAATCCTTTTGTTTTGTATTAGGACACAAATGATTCATGATTCAAAAATAGAGCTGGGCGATATGGCCAAAAATATCATCATCATTTGTTTGTTCAAATTAAACTCCACAGAGTAAGCTACCTTTTATTTATTGACGCTAAAGTGTGTTTTTTTTATTATATTTTTCTGGATTCTATGTTTTTATGATTTAATACAAATGTATCATCAAATATGGCGTCTTTTGAAATGAGTTAAAACTTTCTTTTAAAATGTAATCAGTCAGTTTCAGTGTGTATTTGACAGTACTTTTGTGTGTGTGTGTGTGTGCTCTTGTTTTTGTGATTTGTGAGGACACAAATGTGTATTGTTATGGCAAAATTCAATTCCAGTTAATATCACCTGAGTAAGAGTCATTCAGAGTCAAATTCAATAAAATAAGTATTTTATTCCTGCAGGAATAGGTTCAGTCCCAAACACACAAAGTACAATCTGTGCGAGGAGTGACACACCACTCGGGAGGGAGATGGGGGTTTTATACCATTTTCAAGGACCTTTCCTTCTAAGTTTACAGATACGATATGGCTGTTTTGTCTTTTAAGGGCACAGCAGGCGCCTCTCTTCTCTCTAGGCCACAGCCTAATACAGAAATACACTGGCCGAAAAGCTGACCAGTGCCTAAGGTCAAAGGTCTCCTCCCATCTGCTCCTGAGCGTCACGTCACGTCATGCACGTACACACGTTTTAGTTTATGTCATCAAAATCATCAGGAGCCACATGGCTCAAAATCCATCTAGTCACATTAACTACTGATTACTGTATGATTTAAAATTTTCCTCTACAGTATAATGACATGGGTATGTCATCCTGTGATGGGTAGGTTTAGGGACAGGGGCAGTGTGTGTGTGTGTGTGTGTGTGTGTGTGTGTGATGGGTAGGTTTAGGGATAAGGGCAGTGTGGTGTGTGTGTGTGTGTGTGTGTGTGTGATGGGCAGGTTTAGGGATAGGGCAGTGGTGTGTGTGGTTGTGTGTGTGTGTGGTGTGTGTGTGTGTGTGTGTGAGATGGGCAGGTTTAGGGATAGGGGCAGTGTGTGTGTGTGTGTGTGTGGTGTGTGTGTGTGTGTGTGATGGCAGGTTTAGGCATGGGGCAGTGTGTGTGTGTGTGTGCGTGTGTGTGCGTGTGTGTGTGTGTGTGTGATGGGCAGGTTTAGGGATAGGGGCAGTGTGTGTGTGTGTGTGTGTGAGATGGGCAGGTTTAGGGATAGGGGCAGTGTGTGTGTGTGTGTGTGTGTGTGTGTGTGATGGGCAGGTTTAGGGATAGGGGCAGTGTGAGGGGATAGAATATACAGTTTGTCCAGTATAAAAACCATTACGCCTATGGAATGTCCTCACAGATCACAAAAACACAGCTGTGTGTGTGTGTGTGTGTGTGTGTGTGTGTGTGTGTGTGTGTGTGTGTGTGTGTGTGTGTGTGTGAGAACGTGAACGGCCTCTCTCCAGAGTGAACACGCATGTGCTCCTCCAAGTGTCCTCTGCATATGAAGCCCTTGGCACAAAGCAGGCAGGAGAAAGGCTTCTCTCCGGTGTGGATTGGGATGTGATTATCCAGGCTCTCTGTGCGTGTGAAGTTATTCCGGCAGTGAGGGCAGCTGAACGGCTTCTGTCCGCTGTGCGTTTGCAGGTGCCTCTTCAGATCTCCGTTTATGAAGAAGCTTCTGCCGCACTGCAGACCGCTGAAATCACGCTCTCGCTGGGGATTTGATGTGGCTTTTAAGGTTCACTTTGAGTGTGAATCACTTCCCACACTGAGGGTGTCACAGTGTTGGGTTTGTGTTTCCCCAGGTGTCCACTAGATGTCCTCCTTCCCCACGGTGTCATTCACTTCATGAACTACATTTCCCACGATCCTTGTCAAGTCAAGTCAAGTGTATTTATTTAGCGCTTTTCACAATATAAATTGCATCAAAGCAGCTTCAGAGTATCAATCAAATAACATAACAATGTTTGTTTCTTAGTGGAAAAACATCCACGTTTGGTAGGGCTGATCAATGGTATTAATGCTTGGTTAATTAATTTGAATATCCCCAACTGAGCAAGCCAAAGGCAACAGTGGCAAGGAACCGAAGAACTCCATCAAGTGACCTACTGGTGTCCTAAAACTCCATCAGGTGACCCACTGGTGTCCTAAAACTCCATCAGGTGACCTACTGGTGTCCTAAAACTCCATCAGGTGTCTTAATGGAGAGAAAAAAAAAACCTTGGGAGAACCCAGGCTCAGTCGGGAGCCAGTTCTCCTCTGGCGTTTATGAACTAGAGGCCGGATTTACAGTAACTGTAATTTGATACTGAATTTTGTTTTATTTGATCACTTCGGGGTGGGTACGCGAACCGGAATCACAACGTTTTATCTGTAGAGTGGGAAAGGGATCCTCCATAGGGAGAGGCTAATTGGCACTTCAGCACTGCGTTGTCATCGGGTCCAGGCAAAGCTCCTAGTCAGATCTGGATACGGCCTGGATCCGGTCGGCTGCGGGAAAACCTCGGGATAAACAAAGACACTAAAATTAGCGTAGATGCCATTCTTCTTATGATGATGTAACGAGTACATCAGGATTTAAGGGAAGTGTTCCCAGTTCCGGCTGACCTAATCTATGCAGCCTAACATTGAATTATAGAAGTCTATAATATATTATGTGTATGCTAGGTCAAAGAGATGTGTTTTTAGTCTAGCTTTGAACTGACAGAGTGTGTCTGCTTCTCGGACAATGGTAGGAAGACTGTTCCAAAGTTTTGGTGCTAAATAGGAAAAGGATCTACCGCCCGCAGTCGATTTTGATATTCTAGGTATTATCAACTGGCCCGAATTTTGAGATCGCAATAGACGTGAAGGACTATAATGCGTTAAGAGCTCGCTCAAGTACTGCGGAGCTAAACCATTTAGTGCTTTGTAAGTAATCAACAATATTTTAAAATTTATACGATGTTTAATAGGCAGCCAATGCAGTGTTGACAGAACCGGGCTAATATGGTCATACTTCCTGGTTCTGGTAAGAACTCGAGCTGCTGCGTTTTGGACCAGCTGTAGTTTATTTATTAAGCGTGCAGGGTAACCACCCAGTAGAGCATTTCAATAATCTAGTCTTGATGTCATGAAAGCATGAACTAATTGTTACGCATTTGTTAATGAGAGCATATGTCGTAATTTAGATATATTTTTAAGATGGAAAAATGCGGTTTTACAAATACTAGACACGTGACTTTCAAATGAAAGATTGCTATCAAAGAGCACACCCAGGTTCCTAACCGACGACGAAGACTTAATTAAATTCGCGTTCGGTGTGAACACACCATTAGAAGAGACCCGCGCTTGTGAAAACCGCAATTCTGTCGATATTTACCTTGTCAGATGATGACGACGAACAGCCAGGAACGTCTGAAACTAGCAGCGCTAGTAGCGCTAAACGCATTTGCCTGGAGGTAAGGTTCTTTCTGACTCGACTCTATTAGCAGCTAGTGGCTACTGAGAACACACACTGACATAGCCGTCTGCTGTAAAGCAACACATCTTCTATGATTTCGTCTGTTTTCAAAAAGTTTCTGCCGGTGAAATCAAACGCACTGGCACTGATCTGTTATAGGTCTGTTAGCGCATTAGGTCCAACCCCCTATGGGCGGGTTTGAAAGGGTGGGAGCTAGTGCTTGTAGTCTTTACAGAACCCCCCCCCCCCATTACACTTCCTCCTACAATGACGTAAAATGACGATTTTTCGTCATTGTAGGAGAATTGAAAAAGGTAAATAGCGGATTTCGCTCATCTCGGGAAAATGAGAGTGTTGCACGACCATTCAATAGTATGACTGGGTTTCTAACAATGGAAAGCTTAATGCAAATGGGTGGAGTGTCCCTTTAAACTCCGTCAGGACTTTAGTCATATTATTATTGAACTGCACCAATACAACCAGTTCAGTCACTAAAGTCATCTATACACAGAAAAGGCGGCACAGAAACTAAATCTGAAGCGGCATAAAATCACAAAATGTACATGTAGTGTAGCGTGAGCTCAGAGTGGGTGGAGGAAGAAGAAGACGGGGTCGGCGAAATTGGGACTCGCACTTTATTCACAAATAAACAAAAGAAAACAAAAAGGTGCGCTCGGGCGCGGCCGCTGTATCACACACAGCAAGACAAAAACAAACATGTAACTTGACAATTGACTCCAACAGTGGTTTCTCAGCCTCTCGTGCGAGTCCCAGGTCTCTCTCTCTCTCTCTCTCAGCCGGCAGCTTATATGCAGTCTCCACACGCCAATTACTGCAATCAGACACAGGTGTTCGTCATCTGCACTTGACCCACTTACTCACCGCGCGGCTCGCTGACTTCTCTCCCGCTACAGACTTCGCGAAACCGCGCCCCCCTTGCCACATACCCCCACCGCCCGACTCAGACCGGGGAGCCGTCCGGCCTGCAGCCCCCCCTGGAGAGGAAGTCAGCCACAACCATCTGTGCACCCGGCCTGTGGATCACCTGGAACTTAAAAGGCTGTAAAGCTAGATACCAACGGGTGATCCGCGCGTTGGTATCCTTCATGCGGTGGAGACACTGCAGGGGAGCGTGGTCCGAACAGAGGGTGAACTCCCGCCCCAGGAGGTAGTAGCGGAGGGTGAGAACAGCCCACCTGATGGCCAAACATTCCTTCTCAATGGTGCTGTACATCGTCTCCCTCTTAGAGAGCTTACGACTGATGTACAGCACCGGCCGCTCTTCACCCTCCACCTCCTGGGACAGGACGGCGCCCAGCCCCCTGTCCGATGCATCCGTCTGTAGGATAAAAGGGAGAGAGAAATCAGGAGCATGCAAAAGCGGGCCGCCACACAGAGCAGCCTTTATCTGGGTAAAGGCCTGCTGACACTGCTCCGTCCACTGGACCATATCTGGCGCTTCTTTTTTAGTTAATCAGTCAGCGGGCTAGCGAGGTCCGAATAATTAGGCACAAACCTTCTGTAATATCCCGCTAGCCCCAGGAACTGTCTAACCTCCTTTTTGGTCTTGGGTCTCGGACAGGTCGCAACAGCTGCCGTCTTATCAATTTGGGAACGCACCTGTCCGTGTCCCAAGTGGAAACCCAGATACCTTACCTCCACACGCCCAATTGCACACTTCTTTGGGTTGGCCGTGAGCCCCGCCCTTCTCAGCGTCTTCAGGACAGCCCGCAAATGCTGCATATGACGCTGCCAATCGGTACTATAGATGATAATATCATCCAAGTAGGCAGCGGCATATGCAGCATGCGGCCGGAGAATTTTGTCCATCAGACGCTGAAAGGTCGCTGGAGCCCCGAACAAGCCGAAAGGAAGGGTGACAAATTGGTGTAATCCAAACGGCGTTGTGAAAGCTGTCTTTTCTTTGGACATTGGAGACAAGGGGATCTGCCAATAACCCTTCGTTAAGTCCAATGTCGAATAAAAACGAGCAGTACCCAGCCGATCAAGCAATTCGTCAACCCTCGGCATTGGATAAGCATCAAACTTAGACACCGCGTTCACCTTCCTATAGTCCACACAGAAACGGACCGAGCCGTCAGTTTTAGGAACTAAAACTATCGGGCTCGCCCAGTCACTGCTGGACTCTTCTATTACTCCCATATCTAGCATAGCCTCTAATTCATTCTGAACCACCTTTTTTTTATGTTCAGGCAAACGATACGGGCGGCAGCGTACCACCACCCCCGGATCCGTCTCAACGTGGTGCTGAATGAGGTTCGTCCGACCAGGCAGGGGAGAAAACACATCCGCAAATTCAGCTTGTACATTTTTAACGTCAGTGAGCTGGGAGGGTGAGAGGTGATCTCCACCAAGAGCCAGCGCGAGAGATCGCGATTTTGAACTCGCCTCTGGCCCGAGATCCTCCTCTCCGCTCACCACCGTCGCCAGCATCACTGACTCTGCCTCAACCCACTTTTTGAGGAGGTTGAGGTGATAAATCTGATGTGCTCCTCCCCTGTCTGTACGGGCTACCTCATAGTTGAGATCGTTAACTCGCCGTGTGACCTCAAAGGGCCCTTGCCACTTTGCGAGTAATTAGAGCTGGAAGTAGGGAGTAATACAAGTACTTTATCTCCCGGTGCAAATTGGCGGAGTCTAGCCCCCCTGTTGTATAGCTGACTCTGTCTGCCCTGGGCCTGTAACAAATTCTCCATTGATAGCCGCCCCAAAGTGTGGAGTTTTGTCTCAGGTCCAAGACATACTGAATTTCGTTCTTAGCAGCGGACGGTCCGTCCTCCCAAGTCTCTCTAAGAACGTCGAGCACCCCGCGTGGCTGACGTCCATAGAGGAGCTCGAAGGGGGAAAACGCCGTGGAGGCTTGGGGGACCTCGCGTACAGCGAACAAGAGGGGTTCTAGCCATTTATCCCAATTTTTGGCGTCTTCGTGAACGAACTTACGAATCATGGACTTCAAAGTGCGATTAAATCGTTCCACTAAACCGTCCGTCTGTGGGTGGTAGACGCTAGTGCGAATCGATTTAATGCCCAACAATTCGTAGAGTTCGCGAATCGTTCGTGACATAAACGCCGTGCCCTGATCCGTGAGAATCTCTTTGGGCATTCCCACTCGGGAGATTAATGAGAAGAGCGCGCTCGCAACACTTTTAGCAGAAATGTTACGAAGCGGGACTGCTTCAGGGTACCGCGTTGCGTAGTCCACCAGGACCAACGCAAAGCGGTGCCCCCGTGCTGACCGCTCTAATGGCCCGATGAGGTCCATACCAATTCGTTCGAAGGGGACCTGCATTAGCGGAAGGGGGCACAATGGTGCTTTTGGATTGGCCGGTGGATTCACCAACTGCCATTTTTGCTTTACCAAAAATAAAATTCAATAATACTACTTTGTTTATTTGTAGCCCTATATTTTGGCCGGTATATAAATAAATTAAGAGTAAACAAAAAACCTAACCTTTGGTAAACATTTTTTAACAACCAAAAAAGTTCACTTAGTCTTGAACATTCAACAAAAAGAAGATTAACAGTTTCAGATTCCCCACAAAAACTACAGTCTACACTATGCAAAGGATTCAGATGTGCTTTGTACCTGTTTGTGGCTATTGCCCAATGTACAATCCGCCACTCTAAGTCTCCCAGTCTTTTTTCGATGGGCTTCTTGTACAGGGACCTCCAACTGCTTCTCGGGGAAGAGTCTGGCTCAGCTACTCCAATCCATTTTGACTCAATCACTTTGTCCAGAGCTCTTAAATTAAGAACTTTAACGCAAATCATGTACAGGGCTTTCTTGGAAAAAAGATCAAAATTTCCAGGTTCAGGTGTTCTAAAAGTCAGTAGACTCCCTTCAGTCTCTTCCCAATCTCCCACTTCTGCAGACACACGAATTTCAGGGAATAATCCATCAAATTCCTCCAAATGTAACAACTGAAGACGCAACAGATTCTTTATTTCTGCCAGCAGTCTTTGAAGAACTCGAAGAGACCGAATGCCTGTTTTAAGATGCAGCTCTTCCGCTGTAATCCACTGGTTGTTAATCTTTAAATGTCCAATTTTACAAATGCCAGCTTTTATCAGATTATTACGTAGAGTAACTGAATTCAGTAGTTCAATAGACAACAGTCCGTTAAAGAACAAAGGTTCTTCCATAGTCCAAAACTTAACTCTTTCCACAGAAAAAATATGCCACACTTGTAAAGCTGAAGCATAAAAAGACGTAAGTCCGTTAAGGTCCATGTTGTTCAAGTTCATTAAGAACAGATGTCTGTCGAGACCCAGACGACCAACCCTCTTCAAGAGGGCACATGCCACTTCCATCCAGTTCTGATCCTGATGGTAAAGAAACCTTTGGACAGTCTTTAGACGAAAAGCTGCATACCTGGATTTTAGTTCAATTAGACCTTGTCCTCCTTCATGAACTGGTAGGTACAGAACAGCTTCTTTCACCCAGTGCTTTCCAGACCAGAAAAAAATCAACAAGAACTCTCTGGATCTCTACAAAAAAGTCCACTGGTGGATCCAGAACATTCAGCCTGTGCCACAGGGTAGATGCCACTAAATTGTTGATAAACAGCACTCTTCCCCTATACGACAGTTGAGGCAGCAACCATTTCCATTTAGACAACTTAGCACATACTTTATCCTTTACATTCTCCCAATTCTTTCTTTTAAACTCTTCACTTCCTAAATAAATCCCTAGAAATTTAAATCCTATTTTTCCCCATTTTACATTTTCAGGAATAACTGTAAGACCTCTGTTGAATGTTCAATACACCACAAAGCTTCCGTTTTACTCCAATTTAACTTGGCAGATGATGCCTTTTCATATATACAAAGACACTTCTTAATAGTGTTTACATCTTTTTGATTCTTAACAAACACAGTGATATCATCTGCATATGCTGTCAGCTTAATTTCATTATAGATACTGCTACCTATACATATACCAGACACATTTTTCCTAAATAAACACAACAAAGGTTCAACTGCTATTGCATATAACTGGCCAGACAACGGACAACCCTGTCTGATTCCCCTTTGCATTTGTATTGGTAGACTTAAACCTCCTCCAATTTTTACTAAACATGAAGCATTTGTGTACAAAGTCCTAATCCAGGAAAGAAACCCATCACCACAACCAAAAACTCTTAATACTTTAAATAAATACTCATGATCTACACGATCAAAAGCCTTCTCTTGGTCTAAAGATAGAAGACCTAAATTGATACCATTTAATTTACAATAATCTAGTAAATCTCTTACTAGATAAATGTTATCATAAATAGATCTATTTGTAATACAGTATGATTGATCTTTATGAATGATATCACCCAAAACACACTTCAATCTATTAACCAAAACTTTCGCCAGAATTTTATAGTCAGTAGTGAGAATGGAAACGGGTGTCCAGTTCTTTGAGACTTATGTCTCCTTTTTTGGGAATAAGAACAAGGACAGCCCTCTGACAGCTCCTGGGAAGATTCTGCTCCTCATAGCATTTCTGTACAACTTCATAAAAGTCTTTACCTATGATTCCCCACATGACTTTATAGAATTCCCCCGGCAGTCCATCAATACCTGATGCACGACCAGGCTTCAACTGTTGTACAGCTTCAGTCAATTCTTGAAAAGAAAAAACACTGTCCAAACTTGCACGTTGTTTTCCATTAAGAGTCGGAAGTTGTTCAAACAAGTCCGATGTACTCTGCAAATCACACTTTTCAGCTCTAAAAAGTTCTGAATAAAAGTCCACAGCAATTTTCCTCATGTTTTTTGGGTCAGATGTTTTAGACCCATCTGGGAATGTCAGACAATGCATTTCACTCTGTTTTTTTGAGACTTTTTCAAGATTAAAAAAATATGTAGTTGGAGCATCCATATCATGGACTGACAAAAAACGTGACCTTATAAGTGCTCCCTTAGCTTGCACTTGCAGTAGCGAGTTAAGCGTATTCTTTCTCTCACATAGGTTCTCAACCACCACAGAGTTTGATTGCAGCACCATATTAGATGTAATCTTTACTATTTCCTTTTCTAATTCATTGATTTTATTCTTAATCTGTGTTGTAGAAAACGAAGAAAACTGTTGACAGAAAATTCTAATGTGTTTTTCCCAATTCCCACCACTGAATTAGGTTTTCATATTCATCTTTCTGTGAAACCCAAGACCCCCAAAAGTATTTGAATCTTTCAATGAAATCTTTCTCCTGTAACAAACGTACATTCAATTTCCAGTAAGGACTTTTGCACTGAGTTTGTTACAAAGACAAATCGCAAGTAACAAAGTGATGGTCCGAAAAACAACATGGTACAATGTTCGCAGCCACAATCCTGTTATTAGTTTTTTTACAGACATAAAATCTATCTAATCTAGCTGCACTTATTCTCTCTTGTGAAAATGTTATCCAAGTGTATTGTTTAACTTTTAAATTCCTCTCTCTCCACACATCCAACAAATCATTTTGAAAAATTTTTTTTTTTAGTAAAGCAGGCGATTCAAAATCTGGTTCAGTATTATTCCTGTCTAAGTAAAATCAACTGTACTATTCCAGTCTCCTCCTAATATTAGAAAATCATCTGCGTTCACATTTTTCAAATATTCACTCAGTTTTTTAAATAGAATTAATCTATCTGCACTTCTGTTTGGAGCATAAATATTAACAAATATGAAATTATGTTCATCAATTTTTGTTTTTACAACAAGAAGGCGTCCTTTTTCTAATTCTACTTTTGACACTAAATCTACATTGAGGTAAGGTGAAAACAGTATGGCTACGCCAGCACTTAAATTTGTTCCATGGCTTAAAGAGCAACTGCCCTCCCAACACAATCCCCAATCTGTCTCATTGCTCTCATCACTATGAGTTTCTTGTAAAAAAGTTACATGCGATCCTTTAAGCTTAAGGAACTCAGTTAATAAGCCTTGTTTTTCTCTATTCCTCGCACCATTAATGTTTAAAGTACTAACTCTTAAAGTTTGCATGTTAAAAAAGGGGAGGAGAAACAGTAATGAAAAAAGACAGAGAGAGAAATATATAAGAGCAGAACCCATAACCATGTGAACCTATTTATTATTTTTCTTTCCTTTTAGACTTTTACGAACTACTGTTGCCAGTTTTTTCAAGCGAAATCTTTTTTGTTTTGATACGACATCACATCCTACACTTTTCTGAACACTCATAACTGACCTCAAGAATTTGACGGCATCAGGAAAAAACCTCAGAACATCAACCTTCTGTCCTTTTGTTAGATCCAAAAAGTCATTAAACTCTTCCGCAGTATACAAGTCTCCAGATGACTGACTCCACTCAAACTCAGAAACTTCTGAACAACTGTCACGATCACATCTTGATTCATCAACACACACGTTCTCATCAGTCTCAACAAACTGTAAACCACTTGCTTACACTTGCCTTTTCAACTTCCATATCAATGTCACACATAAGACTCTGATCAGCTCCTTCTGAAACACCCAGCACTTCCGGGAAAGAAGAGTCACTCACCTCTGCTCTGGACAGTGACTCCTTGTCTGACTCAGCCTGTCCTTCTGAAAGCTGTGTGTTCTCAGGGGAATGAGTTCAGTTAGTTGAACTGAATCCTGAATCTCTTCGATTTGTTTTTCGATTTGTACTTTTTGTTTTTTATTTTTCGGTTGTGCATACGTTTCTTTTACCACCAGCGTGTGTCTTTTTTCAATTTTGTCACTAGTTTTTCCGCGATCCGACTGATTTCTCATTTCATTGTTTTCAGTCTCTGCACTTTTCTCCTCGTTTTGTTTTCTATGAGGACAAAACAATTTCTTGTGGCCTAAGTCTCCACATTCAAAACATCGCATACTTTCCGTTGTAGCGAAGATCATATAAGAACTTTCACCATGTTGTATACGAAAAGATACTTCCAAAAACTTTGTCGGAGCTTGTAAAAACATGAAAACCTGTCTCCGAAAAGACGTTACATGCTTCAGTGCATCGTTCTTACATCCGAGCGGAACAGTTTTAATTGCACTCGCAAATTTTCCAAAGCGACTTAGTTCTTTTATTATCGCTTCATTTTTTATGAACGGGGCGCGTTCGAAATTATGACTCGCGTCGCAGGAGAACGCAGAGGTGTCACCTGAACAAACGTGTCCGACATTTCAATTCCACTCTCTACAAGCACATTCACAAACTTCTCTTCTTGCAGAAACACAACGACGGCCTTGTTCATTCTAGACGCAGAAACTATTTTATCATGGCCAACAACACTTCCCATAGCCATAAGTACATCTTCCACCGTGCAAATTTGATCTGGAAAACATTTGCATCCATTTCCAATGGAGAAACCTGGCGTTCCCTCATTAGAGGTTAAAGCCATGTTTATCGCCCACAAGCTCTTACCACTTCACAATTAATTCCTGACTAAGGTGAGAAAAAAAGCCATAAAGTATAGAAAAAATAAGTATTTAAAGATCAATCAAACACTCCTCACCACGCCAAACATACGCATGCGTACGAGAGAGAGAGAGAGGGAGAGAGAGAGAGAGAGAGAGCGAGACAGAGAGAGAGAGAGACAGAGAGAGAGAGAGACAGAGAGAGACAGAGAGAGACAGAGAGAGAGAGAGAGAGAGACAGAGGACAGAGAGAGAGACAGAGAGAGAGACAGAGAGAGAGAGACAGAGAGAGAGACAGAGAGACAGAGAGACAGAGAGAGAGAGAGAGACAGAGAAGACAGAGCAGAGAGAGAGACAGAGAGAGAGAGAGACAGAGAGAGAGACAGAGAGAGAGAGAGAGAGAGACAGAGAGAGAGAGAGAGAGAGAGACAGAGAGAGAGAGATTCAACTCTTTAAATGACTGGCAATTTGCTAAGACCTGATCGCAATGTTGGGGAACTTCAAGGGAAATGGTGAGGCAACACTAAAACATTGTGCATGACCATCCTTTATGTCTTGCACTATTTAAAAAAATAAACAGTAAAAACTACATTTTTGTCAATGTCAAATGTCATAACTATTAATTTTGAGATCTGCAAAAAAAAAGGTTTTGAAAGCGATCTTTGCAATAATCTATTTAATTATAGCTCTTGTTTTCAAAAGTAAATTTAAAAAAGAAAAACTTGGCTGCACAAATATTGAATTAACTAAAAATAGACTTTGCCAATCAATGAGCGCTCTCTACTGCCTGATAATGGTCATGTAATTAAGCATTTGATCACTGCTATTAAAGCAAACATTTTCAACCTTTTAATTTAAGAAAAATAGAACCTAAAAAAATAACCTACAGGGAACATTCCCAGAGCGTTCTCCTTAGGTAATAAAATGAAACCTAAAAATAACCTACAGGGAACGTTCCGTTTAGGTTATAAAAATAGAACCTAAAAATAACCTACAGGGAACGTTCCTAGAACGTTCTTGTTTGGTTCCCAAAAAAATTAAAGACCCCTAAAGGACATGTGTGGCAAGATCCATTTCCATTTCTTGAGACGTCCTTCAACTTTTTCTAATACATTGTCCCAATTTTTACACAGAAAAGTATAATCTCCAAGATAAACACCAAGATATTTAAAACCACCCTTGTTCCAAATTAACCCGGCAGGTAAAACAAGTTTTCTGCTTAACTCATTACTGATTGTCACAGCTTCACTTTTTCCCCAGTTAATTTTGGCAGATGACAAAACGCCAAAACCATTCATATTTTCTACAAGGGTGTCTATATCTTCCTGTTTTTTAACAATGACAACAACATCATCGGCATAAGCAGATAATTTAAAAATGGTTTCACATCCAGGAAGGTTTACACCGACAAGAGATTTTCTTAATTTATGCAAAAGAGGCTCTATGGCTAAGGAGTACAGCATGCCAGATAATGAACATCCCTGTCTGATCCCCCTATGAACTTTAAAAGGAGCACTTAAACCACCGTTGATCTTTAAAATACTCTCAATGTCACTATACAAGACTCGAATCATGTTTACTAGGCCAGAGCTGAACCCAAACGCATCTAACGTTTGCCACAAATACTGATGTTCGACTCTGTCAAATGCCTTTTCTTGGTCAATTGAAATCAGACAAATTTCACAACCCAATGAATCGGAGAGGTCTAAAACATCACGAATTAAAATAATATTATCAGATATC
>CM060631.1:34783167-34795667 GCA_030578275.1 Meda fulgida | reverse complement strand
AATATACTTGCTGCTGTCTGTTTCATTAAAGTTAATTACGCTTGCGAGGACACTGTGCACGCATGTCAGGTGTGTGTCACTTTGAGGCGCATTGAGTTTTTGCGTCTTATCGCGCTGGAATGGTGAAAGCACTTGAAAGAATTATGGCTGACAGGACAGGCCGACATGCAGAACACCCTGGCTCTCTCTGGCCTCCCGGAGCTGCGGAGAGGAGCCTGAACAGCCGTACTGTAATTACAGCCACAGGAGGCCAGGGAAAAGCGGTAGCTGCGTTAATCACGATAAATAGTTTGGTAACACTTTATGATCCCAGCAAACACAGAACGTTCCCGTATGGTTCCCATTTGGTTATTTTTTTTGGGAACCAAACAAGAACGTTCTGGGAATGTTCCCTGTAGGTTCTTTTTAGGTTCTATTTTTATAACCTAAAGGGAACGTTCTATTTACATTAAGAAAACTTTCCTGGATCAACAATAGGAAACGTTCTTGAGAACGTTCTGGGAACCAAAAACTAACGTTCCCAGAACTTTCCTATAAAGTAAAATTGTTAGCTGGGCATTAGTAACAATTATTTAATACATTAATAACATAACAAACAGTGATACATTTGTTACAGTATTTGTTCATCTTTGTTAGGCCAAATGTATAGTTAATACAAATGTTTAGGCTAGTTTATGTTGGCTCAGGTCCATAACTTTCGTTTTTAATAATGTGTTAAAAATGTTTAAAGATTATGAAATGCTTTAGAATACATTTTCATGTTAGTTCCTGTTGACTAATGTTAACAAATGGTTGTTAGTGTTACATATTTTTAACGTGTTAAACTGAAAATATTAATTGCAAAGCCCTATAACTTTATTCACTGCTAATAATAGTAATATGATTGAACAATGTCATATATACTCAGCTTGTCAGTATTTCAGATAATTTAAATCATGCCATCATACTAAAAGTAGATCTAATGTTCCAAAAGTATTCACAACTTATATCTCAAGCAGGGATTTCAGGAGAAACACATCTCACATACACACTCGAACTAACGACAACTGAGAACTCGAAGTCCATTACGTTTCCAAAACTGTCCTGTGTGTGTGTGTGTCTGCAGACTCAGACTTCTCTCTCTCTCTCTGTGTCTGTGTGTGTGTGTGTGTGTTCACAGCAGATCACATCCCTGAGAGAGAAAGAGAGAGAGAGAGAGAGAGAGAGAGAGAGAGAGAGAGAGAGGAATATACAGCGCGCGTGTTGGTTCTTCTTTCCCATCATGGATCCTTTGACTAATTTCCGAGAGAATAACGCGACCGAGTCTCTGGAATATCCAGTGTGCTCAGAATGGAAGGAAAACCCCGAAGGATCAATGTTTCATCTCGCTCATATCCTGCTGGTTTTAGGGTTCATGGGAGGCAGTGGCTTTTATGGATTACTCTACATGTTCTGCTTTTTATCGCTGGGGTTTTTGTGCTGCTCGATCTGGTCTTGGTCCGACCCGTGCACGAGCGACTCGTTCTCGTGGACCTTCGCGCTCTTCGCCTTCAGTTTCGCGCAGCTCGTGCACGTGTCCTACCGACTGAGAAGAGTCACTTTCGAGAAGGAGTTCCAGGATCTCTACGATTACATGTTCAAGAAGCTGGGGGTGTCCTTAATTAACTTTGGGAAGATCGTCGAGTGTTGTGAGGGCGATATCCACATTATAGATCAAGAGCAATGCTTCGCCATAGAAGGCAAAACCCCGATCGACAAACTCTCAGTTCTGCTCTCAGGCAGGTGAGTATTAAAAGAGTAGTTCACTTTAAAATGAAAATTAGCCCTTCATTTACTCGCCCTCAAGCCATCCTAGGTGTGTATGACATTCTTCTTTCAGATGAACACAATCAGAGTTATATTAACACTCTGACGCTTCCGAGCTTTATAATGGCAGTGGATTGCAACCATCAGATCGATGCTCATAAAAGTGCATCTGTCCATCATAAAAGTGCACCTGTCCATCATAAAAGTGCATCTGTCCATTATAAAAGTGCACCTGTCCATCATAAAAGTGCATCTGTCCATCATAAAAGTGCACCTGTCCATCATAAAAGTGCACCTGTCCATCATAAAAGTGCACCTGTCCATCATAAAAGTGCATGTATCATCATAAAAGTGCATCTGTCCATTATAAAAGTGCACCTGTCCATCATAAAAGTGCATCTGTCCATCATAAAAGTGCATGTATCATCATAAAAGTGCATCTGTCCATCATAAAAGTGCATCTGTCCATCGTAAAAGTGCATGTATCCATCATAAAAGTGCATCTATCCATCATAAAAGTGCATCTATCCATCATAAAAGTGCATCTATCCATCATAAACGTGCATCTGTCCATCATAAAAGTGCATCTGTCCATTATAAAAGTGCACCTGTCCATCATAAAAGTGCACCTGTCCATCATAAAAGTGCATGCATCGTCATAAAAGTGCATCTGTCCATCATAAAAGTGCATCTGTCCATCATAAAAGTGCATCTTTCCATCATAAAAGTGCATCTGTTCATCATAAAAGTGCATCTGTCCATCATAAAAGTGCACCTGTCCATCATAAAAGTGCATCTATCCATCATAAAAGTGTATCTTTTCATCATAAAAGTGCATCTGTCCATCATAAAAGTGCATCTGTCCATCATAAAAGTGCACCTGTCCATCATAAAAGTGCATCTGTCCATCATAAAAGTGCACCTGTCCATCATAAAAGTGCATGTATCATCATAAAAGTGCATCTGTCCATCATAAAAGTGCATCTGTCCATCATATAAAAGTGCATCTATCCATCATAAAAGTGCATCTGTCCATCATATAAAAGTGCATCTATCCATCATAAAAGTGCATCTGTCCATTATAAAAGTGCACCTGTCCATCATAAAAGTGCACCTGTCCATCATAAAAGTGCATGTATCATCATAAAAGTGCATCTGTCCATCATAAAAGTGCATCTGTCCATCATAAAAGTGCATCTGTCCATCATAAAAGTGCATCTGTCCATCATAAAAGTGCATCTGTCCATCATAAAAGTGCACCTGTCCATCATAAAAGTGCATCTGTCCATCATAAAAGTGCATGTATCATCATAAAAGTGCATCTGTCCATCATAAAAGTGCATCTGTCCATCATAAAAGTGCATCTGTCCATCATATAAAAGTGCATCTATCCATCATAAAAGTGCATCTGTCCATCATATAAAAGTGCATCTATCCATCATAAAAGTGCACCTGTCCATCATAAAAGTGCATGTATCATCATAAAAGTGCATCTGTCCATCATAAAAGGGCATCTGTCCATCATAAAAGTGCATCTGTCCATCATATAAGAGTGCATCTATCCATCATAAAAGTGCATCTGTCCATCATATAAAAGTGCATCTGTCCATCATAAAAGTGCATCTGTCCACCATATAAAAGTGCATCTTTCCATCATAAAAGTGCATCTGTCCATCATAAAAGTGCATCTATCCATCATAAAAGTGCATCTGTCATCATAAAAGTGCATCTGTCCATCATAAAAGTGCACCTGTCCATCATAAAAGTGCATCTATCCATCATAAAAGTGCACCTGTCCATCATAAAAGTGCATCTATCCATCATAAAAGTGCATCTTTTCATCATAAAAGTGCATCTGTCCATCATAAAAGTGCATCTGTCCATCATAAAAGTGCACCTGTCCATCATAAAAGTGCATCTGTCCATCATAAAAGTGCACCTGTCCATCATAAAAGTGCATCTGTCCATCATAAAAGTGCATCTGTCCATCATAAAAGTGCACCTGTCCATCATAAAAGTGCATCTGTCCATCATAAAAGTGCACCTGTCCATCATAAAAGTGCATCTATCCATCATAAAAGTGCACCTGTCCATCATAAAAGTGCATCTGTCCATCATAAAAGAGCATGTATCATCATAAAAGTGCATCTGTCCATCATAAAAGTGCACCTGTCCATCATAAAAGTGCATCTGTCCATCATAAAAGTGCACCTGTCCATCATAAAAGTGCATCTATCCATCATAAAAGTGTATCTATTCATCATAAAAGTGCATCTGTCCATCATAAAAGTGCATCCGTCCATTAAAAAAGTGCACCTGTTCATCATAAAAGTGCATCTGTCCATCATAAAAGTGCACCTGTCCATCATAAAAGTGCATCTGTCCATCATAAAAGAGCATGTATCATCATAAAAGTGCATCTGTCCATCATAAAAGTGCATCTGTCCATCGTAAAAGTGCATCTGTCCATCGTAAAAGTGCATCTGTCCATTATAAAAGTGCACCTGTCCATCATAAAAGTGCACCTGTCCATCATAAAAGTGCATGTATCGTCATAAAAGTGCATCTGTCCATCATAAAAGTGCATCTGTCCATCTGTCCATCATAAAAGTGCATCTTTCCATAATAAAAGTGCATCTGTTCATCATAAAAGTGCATCTGTCCATCATAAAAGTGCATCTGTCCATCATATAAAAGTGCATCTATCCATCATAAAAGTGCATCTGTCCATCATAAAAGTGCATCTGTCCATCATATAAAAGTGCATCTATCATCATAAAAGTGCATCTGTCCATCATAAAAGTGCATCTGTCCATCATATAAAAGTGCATCTTTCCATCATAAAAGTGCATCTGTCCATCATAAAAGTGCATCTATCCATCATAAAAGTGCATCTGTCCATCATAAAAGTGCATCTATCCATCATAAAAGTGCATCTGTCATCATAAAAGTGCACCTGTCCATCATAAAAGTGCATCTATCCATCATAAAAGTGCATCTGTCATCATAAAAGTGCATCTGTCCATCATATAAAAGTGCACCTGTCCATCATTAAAGTGCATCTATCCATCATAAAAGTGCATCTATCATCATAAAATTGCATCTGTCCATTATTAAAGTGCATCTATCCATCATAAAAGTGCATCTGTCCATCATAAAAGTGCATCTATCCATCATAAAAGTGCATCTGTCCATTATAAAAGTGCACATGTATCATCATAAAAGTGCATCTGTCCATCATAAAAGTGCATCTCATCTGTCCATCATAAAAGTGCATCTGTCCATTATAAAAGTGCACCTGTCCATCATAAAAGTGCACCTGTCCATCATAAAAGTGCATGTATCATCATAAAAGTGCATCTGTCCATCATAAAAGTATATCTGTCCATCATAAAAGTGCATCTATCCATCATAAAAGTGCATCTGTCCATTATAAAAGTGCACCTGTCCATCATAAAAGTGCATGTATCATCATAAAAGTGCATCTGTCCATCATAAAAGTGCATCTGTCCATCATAAAAGTGCATCTGTCCATCATATAAAAGTGCATCTATCCATCATAAAAGTGCATCTGTCCATCATATAAAAGTGCATCTGTCCATCATAAAAGTGCATCTGTCCATCATTTAAAAGTGCATCTTTCCATCATAAAAGTGCATCTGTCCATCATAAAAGTGCATCTATCCATCATAAAAGTGCATCTGTCATCATAAAAGTGCACCTATCATCATAAAAGTGCATCTGTCCATCATAAAAGTGCACCTATCATCATAAAAGTGCATCTATCCATCATAAAAGTGCACCTGTCCATCATAAAAGTGCATCTATCCATCATAAAAGTGCACCTGTCCATCATAAAAGTGCATCTATCCATCATAAAAGTGCATCTGTCCATTATTAAAGTGCATCTATCCATCATAAAAGTGCATCTGTCCATCGTAAAAGTGCATCTGTCCATTATAAAAGTGCACATGTCCATCATAAAAGTGCACCTGTCCATCATAAAAGTGCATGTATCATCATAAAAGTGCATCTGTCCATCATAAAAGTGCATCTGTCCATCATAAAAGTGCACCTGTCCATCATAAAAGTGCATCTGTCCATCATAAAAGAGCATGTATCATCATAAAAGTGCATCTGTCCATCATAAAAGTGCATCTGTCCATCGTAAAAGTGCATCTGTCCATCATAAAAGTGCATCTGTCCATCATAAAAGTGCATCTGTCCATTATAAAAGTGCACCTGTCCATCATAAAAGTGCACCTGTCCATCATAAAAGTGCATGTATCGTCATAAAAGTGCATCTGTCCATCATAAAAGTGCATCTGTCCATCTGTCCATCATAAAAGTGCATCTTTCCATAATAAAATTGCATCTGTTCATCATAAAAGTGCATCTGTCCATCATAAAAGTGCATCTGTCCATCATATAAAAGTGCATCTATCCATCATAAAAGTGCATCTGTCCATCATAAAAGTGCATCTGTCCATCATATAAAAGTGCATCTATCATCATAAAAGTGCATCTGTCCATCATAAAAGTGCATCTGTCCATCATATAAAAGTGCATCTTTCCATCATAAAAGTGCATCTGTCCATCATAAAAGTGCATCTATCCATCATAAAAGTGCATCTATCCATCATAAAAGTGCATCTGTCCATCATAAAAGTGCATCTATCCATCATAAAAGTGCATCTGTCATCATAAAAGTGCACCTGTCCATCATAAAAGTGCATCTATCCATCATAAAAGTGCATCTGTCATCATAAAAGTGCATCTGCCCATCATATAAAAGTGCACCTGTCCATCATAAAAGTGCATCTATCCATCATAAAAGTGCATCTATCATCATAAAATTGCATCTGTCCATTATTAAAGTGCATCTATCCATCATAAAAGTGCATCTGTCCATCATAAAAGTGCATCTATCCATCATAAAAGTGCATCTGTCCATCATAAAAGTGCATCTCATCTGTCCATCATAAAAGTGCATCTGTCCATTATAAAAGTGCACCTGACCATCATAAAAGTGCACCTGTCCATCATAAAAGTGCATGTATCATCATAAAAGTGCATCTGTCCATCATAAAAGTATATCTGTCCATCATAAAAGTGCATCTATCCATCATAAAAGTGCATCTGTCCATTATAAAAGTGCACCTGTCCATCATAAAAGTGCACCTGTCCATCATAAAAGTGCATGTATCATCATAAAAGTGCATCTGTCCATCATAAAAGTGCATCTGTCCATCATAAAAGTGCATCTGTCCATCATATAAAAGTGCATCTATCCATCATAAAAGTGCATCTGTCCATCATATAAAAGTGCATCTGTCCATCATAAAAGTGCATCTGTCCATCATATAAAAGTGCATCTTTCCATCATAAAAGTGCATCTGTCCATCATAAAAGTGCATCTATCCATCATAAAAGTGCATCTGTCATCATAAAAGTGCATCTGTCCATCATAAAAGTGCACCTGTCCATCATAAAAGTGCATCTATCCATCATAAAAGTGCACCTGTCCATCATAAAAGTGCATCTATCCATCATAAAAGTGCATCTGTCCATCATAAAAGAAAAGTGCATCTGTCCATCATAAAAGTGCATCTATCCATCATAAAAGTGCATCTGTCCATTATTAAAGTGCATCTATCCATCATAAAAGTGCATCTGTCCATCGTAAAAGTGCATCTGTCCATTATAAAAGTGCACATGTCCATCATAAAAGTGCACCTGTCCATCATAAAAGTGCATGTATCATCATAAAAGTGCATCTGTCCATCATAAAAGTGCATCTGTCCATCATAAAAGTGCATCTGTCCATTATAAAAGTGCACCTGTCCATCATAAAAGTGCACCTGTCCATCATAAAAGTGCATGTATCATCATAAAAGTGCATCTGTTCATCATAAAAGTGCATCTGTCCATCATAAAAGTGCATCTGTCCATCATATAAAAGTGCATCTATCCATCATATAAAAGTGCATCTATCCATCATAAAAGTGCATCTGTCCATCATATAAAAGTGCATCTGTCCATCATATAAAAGTGCATCTGTCCATCATAAAAGTGCATCTGTCCATCATATAAAAGTGCATCTTTCCATCATAAAAGTGCATCTATCCATCATAAAAGTGCATCTGTCCATCATATAAAAGTGCATCTTTCCATCATAAAAGTGCATCTGTCCATCATAAAAGTGCATCTATCCATCATAAAAGTGCATCTGTCATCATAAAAGTGCATCTGTCCATCATAAAAGTGCATCTATCCATCATAAAAGTGCATCTGTCATCATATAAAAGTGCATCTTTCCATCATAAAAGTGCATCTGTCCATCATAAAAGTGCATCTATCCATCATAAAAGTGCATCTGTCATCATATAAAAGTGCACCTCTCCATCATAAAAGTGCATCTATCCATCATAAAAGTGCATCTGTCATCATAAAAGTTCATCTGTCATCATATAAAAGTGCATCTGTCCATCATAAAAGTGCATCTGTCATCATATAAAAGTGCATCTGTCCATCATAAAAGAAAAGTGCATCTGTCCATCATAAAAGTGCATCTATCATCATAAAAGTGCACCTGTCCATCATAAAAGTGCATCTATCCATCATAAAAGTGCATCTGTCCATCATAAAAGTGCACCTATCATCATAAAAGTGCATCTGTCATCATAAAAGTGCATCTGTCCATCATATAAAAGTGCATCTTTCCATCATAAAAGTGCATCTGTCCATCATAAAAGTGCATCTATCCATCATAAAAGTGCATCTGTCATCATAAAAGTGCATCTGTCCATCATAAAAGTGCATCTGTCATCATATAAAAGTGCACCTGTCCATCATAAAAGTGCATCTATCCATCATAAAAGAAAAGTGCATCTGTCCATCATAAAAGTGCATCTATCATCATAAAAGTGCACCTGTCCATCATAAAAGTGCATCTGTCCATCATAAAAGTGCATCTGTCCATCATAAAAGTGCATCTGTCCATCATTAAAGTGCATCTGTCCATCATTAAAGTGCATCTGTCCATCATAAAAGTGCATCTGTCCATCATTAAAGTGCATCTGTCCATGATAAAAGTGCATCTTGTAATGGACTTGAAAACAGAAACAGTGATTCACTGCCATTATAAAGCTGGGAAGAGCAGGACATGTTTAATATAACTCTGATTGTGTTCGTCTGATAGAAGAGTGTCATACACACTAGGATGACTTGAGGAAATCATGGGCTAATTTACATTTTTAAGTGAACTACTTTTAAGATACTTCTGACTGTATGTGTTCGATATTGACAAAAAATTATATCTTCATATTTTCTGGGATTTATCTATTACAATAATTAGACAATATTTAGCTGAGTGTGTTTATTGGTACTTTGGCAGTTGAGGACAGCTGTGAACAGATCCTTCAGTTTTTGATATTCGACACGATATTGTGTGCGCTGGTCAGTCCGGAGCAGTGACAGAAATCTTCTTTTCCAATTAGTTTAAATCGCTTTTTTTTTTTTTTTTTTTACTTTTATAGTTTTTTTTAAAAACACTTTTTAAAGCCATTTATTTTACCTATTTAAAAGAATGCATCATAGTTTGTGTCAAATTCTTAGATTTAATCAGTTAAGACACGATAAGGACTGTTTCCCCGACAGCAACATAATGCCGCCCAGAGGAAATGAAATCAGTATCAACAAAATTAATCTTTGCAATGCACAGAAGCATTTCCAGACTGTTTAATGCAGCTCAGAGGGACATGAATGCATTTAACCTGCAGTTACACATGCATAAATAATGTTATGATGTTTTAAACATAAAACGTTGGATATTGATATATTGAAATTATATCAAATAAAATAAAAAACTATAAAAGTGAAATTAAAACCACCAGTAGATGGCAGCAAGTCACTGTTAATGAGTGAGTCATTGAGTTTCAACCGATTCATTTAAACCACGGCTGATTCATTCAGGAACGAAGCATTTGACTGTCTTAATGAGCGAGTCATTGAATCGTTCATTCAGTAATGAAACAGAGACGCAAAACAGTCCTGTGTCTATGTTTGGAACTATTTTCGTTGGTGAAATAGAGCAAAAACAGGCGATATTGTGTCAAGAATGTAAATCACTTAATATTAACTTCTTGTTTATTGAACTGTTGGATAAAATTAATATCACATTAATCATGCTGATACTATTCGTGCACTCTTTTTGTGATATTAACTATATTAAATTATATAAATATATACAGAGGTATTTCCCCCCCCTTATCTTGAATATTGGGTGCATTTAACTGCATTTTAATAGACTAAATCGCGCAGTGAGAGCGTGCACTCAAAATGCGCAAGCACGAGCCTACTAGACTATGTCGTGTACGCGTGCGCGCTCTAAGTGTGTTTCTGTAAACTATACATAGGCTACTCGATAATGTCACATGGCTCATCATTAAAACAACTATCAGCACATTATAGCGGACGATACATCGCATATCTGTCTTTACACTAGGATCCGGGTGACGGTGAACGGGGAGTTTCTGCACTTCATCCATCCATTTCAGTTCCTGGACTCCCCAGAGTGGGATTCCCTCAGACCCTCAGAAGAAGGATTTTTCCAGGTGAGTGATGATTAAATAGCTCATTAAGCGTTCCCACTGTGTGGTTTGTAACGGGCGTGTTGTGTTGTTCAGGTGACGTTGCGCGCGGACACGCGCTCCAGGTTCGTGTCGTGGCGAAGGAAGAAGCTCTACCTGCTGTTCGCGCGCCACCGCTACATCGCCAAGATCTTCGCGCTGCTCGTGCGCAACGACATCGCGGAGAAACTCTTCTCTCTGAACGACAGGGCTTTCGACGCGCGCGGGTTCCGCTACGATCTGCGGTTACCGAGCTTCTGCCACGCGCCGCGGCCGGCAGGAGAAAGCACGAGCGAGTGCTGTCGAGTGCTGGAAGAGAGCGAAGCCAAGCCGGCGGAGAGAGGCTCATGAGCGCGCGCGCCACATGTCTATAGTCTTAAGAGTTGTTTTGTTTTTTAATCTTGAATGCACTTGGGATGTTTTCCCCCAAAAAATATTGTCCTTGTTGTGTATGATTTAGATTGTTTCTCAGAAATTATTTACTGCACATTTAAAGCTACAAAAGTGATTCAGTCAAGAGCAGTGAGTGATTTTCTCTGTCTTTTGTACTTAAATTAACATTAATGACACAGACAGAAGTTAATTAGGCTACTGTCACTTTAAGACCTGACGCACATCCGATTATCTATATTTTAAGGCATGAATCATTTTTTTTTTCCAAGGAAAAAAACTTTAAATATGTCATTCTGGTGATCAAAGAGGAGTTTTATGGGGTGCACTTGGGATGTTTTCCCCCCAAAATGTTGTCCTTGTTTTAATGAAATCAAAGTTATTGATTTAAATTATTTAATCAAAGTTAGAACCATCAGGAGAATCAGCTGCTCGGTGAAGTGGGTCTGCGTTTGTGGAAACGCTGTTAGGATGGATGAAAGATTCACTTTCAGCTTTTAGCTGAATATATATAGCCTATATATATAAGCTCTAATATGGATTTCCTCTGTATTATCATTACATCATATGAAACAGAACACTGTTAATGCCCTCAGGTTGTTCTGTTTCTCTACTTTTTGTTGCGTTACACACGAACTGTACATTTCAGGACTGACTTGTGTTGCGTTGTGTGTGTGAATGTATGTGAGTCTGTGTGTGTGTGAGTGTGTGTGGGGGTTAGTATGTATGTGTGTGTAATTAGATTAGATAAACCTAAATTGTCTGAGGAAAAACAGACGCCCTCTAGCGGTGGAGTCGCGTGCACGCGCAGAGGAGTGGCCGCTTGGTTTGTGCCCATTTTAAGTCAATTCCTGTCATTGCGCTGCTCGCGCACACACACACACACACACACACACACACACACACACACACACACACACACACAGTCTGTTATCTTCTGCTGGACATTCCTCCAGACCGCGCACATTACAGCTTCAATCGACAACTCCGGTGAGTAGACAATATTATAAATATTAGTCTATAACAACGTATTTTAAAATGCCCTCTTCTTATACCCGAAGCTGTGAGATTCACAGCAGAAAAAGCATGTGTGTTTCCGCGGAAAGTTTGCTGGAGGTCAGTGACTGCATTGCTCGGTTGAGTTCTGTGCGCGTTCTCGGTTTGTGACTTTCCAGTGTTTTCACGTCACTGATTATTGCGCAGCGCAGACTGACATTTATAGCACACATATATATATGTGTGTGTGTGTGTGTGTGTGTGTGTGTGTGTGTGTGTGTGTGTGTGTGTGTGTGTGTGTGTGTGTGTGTGTGTTATTCACGGAAGATATATGTTGGCGAAGTTGAATCAATTTAGATCAAGAGGCGAGAACAATTTTAACACGGAAACGCACACTTTTGTATATAATTTTCATACTTCAATGAGCTCCTTGTTTCTGCCTTAAATTATTACATTGATTAAATTAATACATTTTTAGCTAACTGTGATTTTGTACATGTGGACATGTACATGTGTTCCGAAATACATAACTAAGATTCCTCTGATAAATTGTAATATGGACTCATGCATTTTCTGTAAAGCTGCTTTGAAATGATGTGTTGTGAAAAGCGCGATACCAATAATTGAATTGAATAAAAGCACCTTAGATTCAACTAAACCTCTTCTGTACGGAAATGTGTCAGTTGTAAATATATGAGT